>JAJLZI010000015.1:77936-213348 GCA_030572135.1 Intestinozyma alai | reverse complement strand
TTATTCCATCTTCTATTTCCCACCCTGGAGTGGCATCTTCTGGTGACTCAACTGATTGTATTGACCCATCCTCGGCAATAAAAAGATAAGTTTCTCCAGTAAGAGTAAGGTATGATTCTCTGATTGAGAACAGTGCTTCTTCTCCATAGCCTAAGACAATATGAGTTCCATTGAAACCAAATGCGGCACGATCACCACTCTCCCCTACAACCACTACTTCGAAATAGTCCTCAGGGTCAACAATGATTGTTTCTTCGGGTTGATCAGTTATATCTGAAACGTCCCCTTCAGACGTTGTCTCCGCCTCTTCTTCTGCGGTAGTCTCTGCCTCAGCTTCAGTTGTCTCTGCCTCTTCTTCAGTTGTCCCTGCCTCTTCTTCAACACTAGTCTCTGCCTCAGCTTCAGTTGTCCCTGCCTCTTCTTCAGCAGTAGTCTCCGCCTCTTCTTCTGCGGTAGTCTCTGCCTCAGCTTCAGTTGTCTCGGCCTCTTCTTCAGTTGTCTCGGCCTCTTCTTCAGCACTAGTCTCTGGCTCTGGGTCATCTTCCGGTTCTGGGTCATCTTCCGGTTGTGGGACGATAAGACCAACGATTTGCACACAGTTCACCGTGCTGCCACCAACTATAGCTTGGCTGTTACTACTTACAGTTAACTCCTCGCCGGTGGTTGGACAAGCATACATAGGAATGTCTTTGACGTAATAGTGTCCTTCATCATGCAAATTCCAGACGGGGTAAACCAGACACTTTTGGGTTAATAACCCTTCACCGCTGAAACAGAGACCACTGTCTTCGCCAGGCTGCCCAAGGTACAACCTATTGTCTTTGTATGAAAACTCGACAGTTGATTCGCCTTGTAATAATAGCAAATCGACTTGCAAGTTATATAATTGGTCAGCAATGTCGGCACCAAGCTTAAAAGTTGGTTCGGGTTCAGGCCCGGGTTCTGGAACACTGGTAAACAATCGTGGAATGTTTACACAACCCTCGTTCGCGCTCAGGGTGTATAACACGAAAGGAAAGCTTTCGCCACAAGCAAACAAGTCCACACCTGGAATGTATGCACCATCAGTTAAAGTCCATGTAATTTGTCTATTGTAATTGTCTGACAAGACCACGGGGTCATCATCACCGCCACCGATAAACCCGCGATCACGGTGAAACTTCTTGCCGTCAAATCCTAATTCGGTTGGCAGTTCATTTGATAAGCGGACCGAATCTCCGTCGGCAATGAAACTGTACCAGTCCTCGGCAACTTTACCATAAAGAACAACGGATGCTTTTATAGATACTAATTTGTGAACTTCAACACAGCCAGATTCTTCATCATCTACAGTACGAAGAACGTAGGGATACTTAGTGTCACAAAAGAATAAACTGGTATCTGTTCTAAGCGCAGTCTCATCCTCGTCAAGGTACCAAATAATATTGTTTTCTGGCATGTCTCCGACCTTCAATTCACCATCATAAGAACCAAGAACGTCCAGTTCAATTCTAAGGATGTCTCCATCCAAGGACCACGTGTTTGGCTCATCGGGGACGAATGAGTTAAAAGTTGCATCCTTGTCTAGAGAATACCAACTTCCATCAATTTGCGCACTAAGACTAACAGAAATAGGTGGAATCTTGGAGGTAAATTCCTCAATCTGTATACAGCCATCAAGGTTTTCTGTTCTGATCACATAATCTTGCTCTTCCATACAAGCGTATAACGTAGACCCTGGAGTGTAATTGACACCAACATTCAGCCACGTGATAGGAGACTCTTCCGACAATTGTACTACACCACTCTGAGCGGAAATTATCTTATCAGTGACGTGCAAGGAATTAGCATCAAACCCAAAAAGGGTGGTGATGCCCTCTTTCAATGTTACGGCATCATTGTCAACCGCCAAACCATACCAGACATTTTCAACCAGGGCGTAAAGACGAACAGGAGCCACGTTGTGCACAAACCCGAGTATGCGTTCACATACACGCTCGTCTTCGTCTGCATTTCGAATACTATACGACTCTAATGTGCCACATGCAAAGAGATCGGCGCCCGCCTTGTATACATTAATGTCCTCGGTGTCCTCAAAGGATAAACCGTTCAGGGTTGTGATTATCTGAAGTTGGGGTTTATCTCCCTCAAAGCCCAAATAGGAACCGCCCTGGTGGAACAAGAATTCCCCAGCTAAACCTAGTTCAGTGGCAGCATTTGAACCTAAAACGGCGCAGCCTTGATCATCAAGTTCCAAATTTACCCACTGGTCATTAACTTGAGCACTAAGCCTTAACGGAAGGACGGCTTTGACGAGGAACTCAATTTTCTGGCAGTTGGTGTCAATATCAGTGTCAGCAAGAATATAGTCTTCACCCCCATCGCAAGCGAATAAGGCGCGATCGGGAATGTATTTCTCTGTATTTCCATCTTTGGAAAGGACAAGCACGTCTCCATTGGAATCTGCTACCGGCGTCAATCCATTTTCCTTAAAGGACAATAATCCATCGCCGTCGAATAACCTCAGGCCATCGAAATCTAATGTTGTTGGATCACGGGTGGTTAGCAAAATTGGGACTCTGTCCCCCGCACTTCCAACAGCTAAGTTGAGCCACACTTCGTCCACCACGGCACTAAGGCTGATTTCTTCAACAACAACACTAATTGACAGAATCGCATTACAGTTTGTGCCTTCTTCAGATGAAATGAAGGGGGTATCATCTTCGGTACATACATAGAGCGGGCCATCAGAAAACAATTCTTTGGTTCCCGTCCATTCTGCCCCTTCAACACCCCCTTCAACACCCCCTTCAACATCTCCTTCTTGACGTACTTTTAATCTATTCTCGTCAAAGTAAAGAACTTGTTTTCCAGCGGGATCCTCCCACCATATTTTTGACTCGGAGAACTGGAATTTGTCACCCGCTTCCCCATCTTCGGTGGTCAACTCTGCTTTTGGGTTCAAGTAATAAGGGCCAATAGAGCCGTCCCCGCCACCCTTAAGGTCGACACAAAGTTTAAACGCACTGGCCAAAGCAGCAAACAATAGTGCCTTTGCCACAACACTAGGTAGCTTCATCGTGTAACAACTGAATGCAGTTAACAAACGGAAAATGTATAGTTGGTATAATCAAATCAAAGGGTTTTCTTCCAATTGAACGCTGGGTCTATCTGTACATAAATCAAGCCGAGAATGAGACACGGAGAGAGGTTCCTTTCGTGGCCTTTTTATAATCATTTTTGTTTTGAACGGGCAACTAGGTGCCAAGGTCTAAACCCCTTGGGTAGTAGTGGTTTCTATTTTACGCCTTGGTGAACCAGTGCGGTTTATGAGATTCCGTGCCCAAGTTTTGGTCACATCTGGTGACAAGTAGTAGCTGGAGTCATATTGAAGAGATTTTATTTTTTGTTGTACACCTTCAATTGTGAAAATTCTTGGACTCGTCTTAACCCACATGAAAGTGCAGCCATACCTCGTAATCTTGAATATTGACATTTTGTTGTTGTTATGGTAATCATTTATTGTCACATTGGTATTATGTAAGAACTAAAACTTGGTGATGCATTTCCTCTTGGTAAGACTTCATGACAAATACCCACATACACTTTAGGGGATAATCATTTAAAGCAGTTCTTCTGTGACGGGGCTTGTGGGTGGCTCCGATTCTGCACAACCAGAGTGGGAGACCCCCAAGTAAAATAGAGCCTGCTGAGGAGTATAAGGCCACTAAGAGGTAAACAAACATGAAAATACTGCATTTATCTACTCGCAATGACACCATGCATCCCCCATTGTGTATTGTGGCTGGTGGGGCGAGCGGAGACTAAGATTTTAGCTATGACAGAATGGTGGGTGATATTCTCTTGGTGGCTATCGCGATAAATTCTGCTTGATGGGATCTTCAATTCAGGCGACTTTCCGTTCTTTGTTCACGGGCCATTTCAAGAGAGACGGAGCGTGGAAAAGACTAGGCATAGTTAGCGCCAACCCTCCCCCAATAATAAACTTCCAAGCGGTACCAAAAGGAACCTTCACCAACACCTCTGGCATTGCCACGAAAAAGGATGAAACGACAGCTTCTAATTATACAAGACAAGTCGGATTGAATTGTTGGCACGAAGAAGGAAACTTCTCCCCAGTCAATTGCTCCTAGACTACATTAGCAAGCATTTTGCATTTGTTCTTCTCTTGCATCCAAAGATCGAAAATAGCCGTACAATGGACAAGAAATGGAACAAGAGCTTTATGTTGCATCGCCTACATTGTAGATTCATTTGTCGATTTTATCGATCATGGGCATCGGCAAGGCTGTTGTAAGGCCAGTTCCTCTTTGGTAGGGTTCCTGAACTGGTTACTAGGTGTGCCATTTGGCGACCACGGTGTAAACACCCAACGCCAAGCATAAGGCAAGGTATTTTTTTGGGAATTGCTGGGTGTGGGAGAATAAGATACGAAAGTAAAGAAAACACCCGAAACAAACAACCAAGAGTGTCTTCCTCGGTAGTTTGTCCCTTACTGTCGATTCTTTTCAGAAACCGCGTGACGCGGTGCATGGTCACCGGCACCATCTGTTTATAGAAGCTGGAGGGGTAATTGATTGATTAGCTTATATGGGCAACCAAGAAATGCCAATATGGATTGGTCACTTCATATTTGAGCCAAGCATTTTTGTGTTTTTAGGTTTTGGCTTTTTTGTTAGGTTAACGTATCAGGCCCAGTTTCTACTGTTCTGGTGGTGTTCTTTAGAGGGGGTGGTGGTGTCATGAATTTTCTTTTTCTGGATGTGGTTGTGGTTGTGGTTGGCTCTACCGAAGAAAACTCTTGTCCAGTTTGTTTCTTGTCCTGGGAGATAGACTCCCGAAAACTATAGCCGGTGTAGTAATTGTAGGGCTGTAGATGTTAGTGGGGAGGTGGTCATATGCACAAGTGATGATAAGCAAACAAACAAGCAAAATTCCATTCACTCTCAAGGCCAATTGCCTTGAGATTAGTCAATTAAGTCCCCCCTCTTCGAGGAGAGTCGTCGGGTTCACTAATATTCATTCTTGTGCATTCTCGGTACTTGTTTCTATCATCTTTGTAGGTTTTCTTTTTCTTTTTGGGGGAAATGCCGAAATGGTGATCCAGAAACCATCCAAGATTTTATTGGCATTATCACAGACAGCGAAGAAATCACCTGCTGCCATCAAAGACGTCATGATTTGATCTCTGTGAAATCTCTTGTTTTGCAAACTCGGAGGAGGTTGGAGAGTGGTTCTGGACCTCGTCAGTGCTCTATACCCAGCTCCAACCGGGACTCCTACAAATAACATCTTTAGTGAGTTTCTTGGGTAGCGGAAACGAACACACACGTCACCAGAAGTCATCTCGTACTCCTTCTTGTTTAGTTACGCAAAAGGAACATGTAGCTACGACATGATGGTCACGCTGAGGAACAGTCTGACTTGGCCTGCGATTATTTTGTGCAGTCCTATCTCGTGCCCAGCCACGTCTTATTGGTTGCATTCGCAATGGATAGCATGCGTGTGGATACACAAATCTGTGTCTCTCCTCTAAGGACTGATTTTGCTGTGGCTGGTTTGGACTACAATTCTTGGCACTTTTACAAGATAAGGCGGATCGCCATCTTTCCATATAACCTCGCTGCCGTGGAGTAGTGTGGTTTTTGCGATTCGCCAATTCCCGTTGTTCTGTTCCGCTTCACTACATGCTTAAGCCAAATTACAAACACTCGAGACAAATTTGGACCAGTACTAGCATGCATAGCCGGTTGTTTATGTTTATATATTTCCTCTCGTCCTGTGGTGGCTGGCATCGTTTATGCGTGGACGGAAACCGAGATCCTTGTGGTTGTTGTAACATCGAGCCTTTGTGACGATTTTTCACATTGGGTGTATTTCTTGTCGTTATTCGTGGTTGGGTGTGGCCACTAGTCGTAACCAACATGGCAAATGAAATACTAAAGGGGAGACATACTGGTGGACCGGGGCTTTGGCCAATAAGCCTGATTTGGTTGTCGTTGATTTCCGTCTATACAAACGCATACACACCCTCTCTCTCCCCATTGAAACGTCCTCTTCTTGTTCCCAAGTTACACACTCTGCCATCCCCACCGCATGCCCATGGAAGTAAATGTATTGTCCATATATAGCTTATGGTAAACAAGAATAGACAATTTTCAAAAAGAAAACAATACAATGTAAAATTAGTAATTAATGTGACATACTCGAAGCCAAAATGGGTGGGGCAAAACGATAAAACAATCAATAAGTAACAAACACCATCCTGGAACTGAAACACGCCGGATAAACATACATCTCTGCACAAAAGAAAACAAACAAAAATTAGGTATTAAGCATTAATTTAGCGACTTCGAGTGGCATCGTGAGAAGCAAAACTGGCACAGGTGGATATTATGGGCGGATACTATGGCTGGTTTGGCTATTCCATATTTCGACATTGGTGATTCGCGTCCTCTCTACTATATACAATTTTCAAATGACCAATAATCTCTGTATCCTCTCATCTGCTCTTAACAAATTTAGATTTATCACTATTCAAAGCAAGATTAGGTGGAAAACTCGATGCGGACATGTCGGGTTCTTCAGAAGTAGTGGAGGAGGCCCCGGGTGTACCCTCGCGATCAAATACAGATGGACTGTTCGAGGTATAGGAAGACATATCTCCGTCTTCGTCCGGGAGAAGTTGTATATTCACACTATCAGGATACGCTACCGGCGGTACGAAGGACTGTTGGGGAGCACCATCAGGAGCAGTTACCGCGGCGCTGACTTCTCTCATTTCAATAGGGGTTTGTTGGGGATAAATTCTCGTATACAACCGGGATTCGGCATCACCGGTGCTAACACCGCCAAATAACGGATCGTAACTACTCGATAGTGGATCAATCTGTTCTATATTGATCAAGTCAATGGTGGTGTACGACCAGCGGCAGAATTTCGTGGCATCACATTGAGGTAAATATTTATACCGAGTGAATTCAAACACCACAAGGGACAACATGGCCCCACCAATCAAATCAACAAAGTAGTGATGTGTCAAGTACATGGTGCTCCACCAGAGCCAGCAGCCGTACACTATCCACACTGGCTTAAATCGAGGAAATAACCAACACAAAAACATGGCGTCCATAATAGAACAGCCGGAATGCAACGATGGGAATGCTCCAAATATCACGGGAGAATTGGAAAACCCCGTGGTGTAAGTGTCGATGCCTAATAACTCATCGATTCTGCCTAATCCTCCCGGAGATCCATGCATAGAATAATTAGCTGGCTGTAAGCCGTACAAATTTTTATACCACGGCGATGCTGCTGGGAAGAAAATTTGGATAATCACGCCAACTAGATTCATATACCCAAAGGCAAACCCAAATGCGCGCAACGAAGTTGGCGGACCAAATAAGAAGATGATACCAGCCACGACAAATGGCAAACTAAAATGCAATATTCCATAAGGTACCCAGGCCACAATATCCAACACTCGCAAGGTTACTGTGGCTAGGACATTGGATAAATCGTCTCCGTAGAGAATGGTTTCCATTGCCGGCAACACCTTCACTGAAATGACGGGTTTCCACGACACGGGGATTTTGCCGCAACTGAAATAAAGCGCCAACCACGCGAAAACGGGATATGCCGGGATAAAGAACTGCGACGTCACGGGGACTAGAAGACAACCAATAAACGCCAATGCTATGGGTAGCTTGAGTAGGAACGACGCTGGATGGATAAGAAACACAAATAGTATCACCAGGGAAAGGAATCCGTAGTGTAGTATTTCTCCTTTGGTCCATTTATGCAGTTTCAATCGGAGGATACCGGTGTTGATGTTAGTGTCGGTATCCAAATGAGATACGGTGGAGGTGGCTGACTGTTCCAGAAGGAAATAATGCCGGAATAACTGTAGCGGTTTGTCCATAATTCGTAATCGCAAAATCCGAGCCATGATTGGGGAGGGTAAAGAGAAGGCAAAAAGCGCCAAACAAAACCTGAGGAGGAGGGGAGGGAGGAATTCAGGGGAGTTAAATAGTGATGTGGGAAGTGGGAAGTGTGTCTCTTGTCCCTGGTGTTATGTATGAGGGAACTTGTAAACAAAGGGGGGGGTGGGGACGACAGGAAGGGTGCTGTGTGGTGGTTTGTTTTTGTTTTTGTTTTTTGGCTGTCTGGGTGATGTGTGGTTGTGTGGTTGTTTAGTTGGGTTGCCTGGTTTGACTTGGTTCACTTGCTGATGAAGTGTGTGGGGAAAGGTCGCCTGTTGGTACGTAGAGATGGTTGGTCCTAGGGATGCCGGCGAATGTGGGTGTAGTGACAGTGACGGTTTGTTATAGAAACTAGACTAGTATGTGAGCAGATTCTTTTGTATGTGTAATCAAGTGGGATTTTCGGCTGGAAATAAAAAAAAAAAAAGAAAAAAAAAGTTTGACCGACTTTTGAGTGATGAGAGAGAATAAAGGGAAAATAATAATAAAGAAAATACACACACATAGATACCATTATTATTGAGCAAAAGTTTCTTTTTTTTTAATTCATTTTCGTTCCAGAAGTTCCGCTGTTTGTCTCCTCGTGATGGGTTATATGCTGCCACACCTGTCATGTGTTTAGTTTCCTCATGATGAGGCTGTATTCAATCGGCACGGATAACGTCCGTGGGATTACCGGTTGGTATTGCCTGGTTTTCCAGAGTAAGTATGTGACTGGCTCCAGTACAGAAGACGCAGAAGACGCAGAAGGCGCAGAAGGCGCAGAAGGCGCAGAATAGTTAAATGTCGCATCCCCCTGTCTTAGTTTTAGTTGCTATTGCTATGGAAACACATCAACAGTGCAACAAAAAAAAAAAAATAGGGGCAAATATATCGCATGTCTGCATATAAGAGTGGTTATTGGCTTCTTTGCAGGTACATTTGCATAAACAAAAAATAATAATTTCCTGTTGCTGGTTCGGCTGAAGGAAATGTCGCATGGCTATTAGCGGAAATAATTATACCCAGCTCAGACTGGATTCTTGTTGTTTCTTTTTTTTTTTGCACCCATGAATCCTTATCAGGAGCATGGTCATAAGGAGATCCCACTGTTTTCTATGGCTAAATGTGACTACAAAGTATATGTGGGGGAGAGGGTAAACAAGAAGAAGAAAAAAAAGGTGGGACAATCAAATAATCCGTGGATGGTGGATACGTTTGTGTACTTGTCCCAGTATTCTCTGCTGGGTAAATCACCAATATAACGTAATTGACTGCTTGTTGAGTTTATTCCGGAGGGACAAGAGTACACCTCCATGTCGGTATATTTGTTCTTTTACTGTCACTCTTTAGCGGTAGACGCAAAGCTTAATGGATAAAAGAAGGAAAATAGCAGCTGGTTCTGTTATCTCGGTTGCAACGGACATAGAGAGAGGGAGAGGGTTTCCCGTTTCCAGAAAAGACTGGCTAAAACAATCGAAAACACACCCTCAACCTCCCTCTTCCATACCAGAACAAGACCCGGTTCCATTGTTACTGGTTAGGTCTTCTCTGGAACCACCGGCTGGGAAATGCTAACAATGATGAGGATAGTGGGAAATGTCGCATGTCCCTTCTCGCCTGAAAATGTCGCATGTCCCTTCTCGCCAGAAAATGTCGCATGTCCCTTCCCGCTTCAACGTGGTGAGTTTTTCAATGTAACCACCCACACTTATCAACATACACACTACAACCGCAACAACAACCACCCGCCATGCCGGTAGAAGAACTCGACGACCGCGTCATTGTCACTGACCCAATTGACCCCACCAACAAAGTCACCATTCTCAAATATGGTGCAACAATCATTTCCTGGGAAAACCACGGCGATGAGAAACTATGGTTATCCACTGGAGCCCATCTCGACGGCTCCAAGCCGGTAAGAGGTGGTGTGCCCTTGGTATTCCCGGTATTCGGTAAACAAGCTGACGAAACCCACCCAACGTTCAAGTTGCCCCAGCACGGGTTTGCCCGGAACTCAATCTGGGAGTTCTTGGGACAAACGTCCTCCGAGCCGGCCACGGTTCAGTTTGGGTTGGGCCCGGAAAACGTGGAGCCGCAATTGTACAAGTTGTGGGGTGAAGGCCGCTACGACTTCACGTTGATCTTGACGATTGCGTTATCCGACAACAAGTTGGTTACGACAATTGATGTCACCAATAGCGGGAAAGAGGAATTTGAGTTTAATTGGCTTTTCCATTCTTATTTCCGGGTTCCCGATATCACCGACACGTTGGTGAACAATTTGATTGACCAGGACTGCCACGACAAGTTGATTAATGAACACTACATCGAGAAGTCTCCTGCTGTTAGTTTCCATGAAGAGTTTGATCGTGTTTATCTGGGCATCCATACTGATAAGACGTTGCAGATTATTGAATTGGGTAAGGTGTTGGTTAATGTTGACCGTGACAATTTGCCCGATGCTGTTGTTTGGAATCCCTGGATCAAGAAGTCGGATGGAATGGCTGATTTCACCCCTAAGGATGGTTGGCAAAAGATGCTTTGTGTTGAACCAGGTCACGTTTCGTCTATGGTGAAATTGCTGCCCAAGAGTACGTGGTCAGGTGCCCAGGAGTTGACGATTGGCGGTGAGATCAAGATCCAGGCCAACATATTCTAGGATGATACTGTTATAAACAGGTGTATATTTGTGCTCTATGAAGTGTATACATGTAGCTTGTTATTCATGGTAATGGACACTGACTTTTTGGGGTGTTTGATTTGCATCTTCCATTGGGAGGTGTAAATGTGAGACGTTGAATTGATGTGGATATGGCAGGTTTATCTTTTTATGTCAGGTATTGACCAGGGAATGTCTATTATAAGCAGGTGTCGATACTCTAATGTATAATTGGTTTCATGGAGAGGATGGTTTTCTGAATATCAATGAGTGAGGGGTGGGGGTAATACCAATGCGTGTAACGTCAATTGTATACTTTGTGATATCTACGTCAATTGCATATAAATATATATAAATGGGGGATTGTGTATAAATGTATGTATACCTGTGTACATACAAACACCTATATATCCACCCAGGTATGTATGCCCAACCCCTAATGAAACCGCTCCTTAAACCGTTGGAACTTATTCAACGACTTTTGCGACGAAGAAACCGTGGGTTTGTCATAAAGCGAAAACGCCACTGGTATGGTGACAGGCTTTGATTGTAGTGGCTTACAAGGGTTACTGCTGGTGCTGGTGCTGGTGCTGGTGCTGGTGCTGAATGACGAAGATATACTTCTCAATGAATGCGACGATGATGATGGGCTTATTTGCAGCTTCAGGTGGCTCTTCTCCGAACTGACGTAGGCTAAACTGGGTGCTGTTTGGTACAAGGAAGTATGGCTCGAATGTGAGTGAGTATTACTTCTGTGTTCTGGTGGATTCGGAGGAGTATGGCTAGAGTTGTGGGAATTACCGAGGTAATTGCTATGCTGGTGATTGCTGTGGTGCTGGTAGAGGTGTGATGGGGGAGGCATGGATGTAGACTCCGACTGGAATGTACTATGATGAACCAATTGGGGGATTGAGGTTTTCTTATTAAGTGTAGGTAGCGAGCTTTTCCGCAGGATTGAGTGCTGTGGTGGTGGTGGTGGTGGCGGCACCGATGACGTGGATACCACGGCAGCTTTCTTATCGAGATTACCTGTAGAAGGGCGTGGTTGTAGCGTTGGTATTGATGATTTCTTGTGTAACTGTGGTATAGATGATTTCTTGTTTAGTTGGGGTATAGATGATTTCTTGTTTAGTTGGGGTATAGATGATTTCTTGTTTAGTTGGGGTATA
The DNA here is from genome assembly GCA_030572135.1 of Intestinozyma alai. Lineage (NCBI taxonomy): Eukaryota > Fungi > Ascomycota > Pichiomycetes > Serinales > Debaryomycetaceae > Intestinozyma > Intestinozyma alai. Next base: position 201,556 of record JAJLZI010000015.1, on the reverse strand, counting down.
GATGATTTCTTGTTTAGTTGGGATGGCTGCCAAGAGTTGGTTGGTTCCTGGCCGGTGCTTTTGGTGTGTATATGGAGGTGTTTACCGCTGGGCAGTTTCACTACTCCGGCGAGTTCTAGCGACGACACTCGTAGTTTAGTGGGAGCTAGAATGTGTCGAGAGGAGGTGCCATAGTTAGTGGATCCAGAACCAGAACCAGAACCGCCTACACCCCGTCCTTTATTAGGGGACCCTTCTTCGGTGGTTCTTCTATCTCCATGCAACAACGAATGCAAATCCATTGATCCCTTGGAAGGTGATATCTGTGGGGTTCCTGTGTACAGCTTGGCTGGGGAAATCTTTCGGGCTGCTTGAGATTCATTATTAGCAAGAAGTACCGGCACGGAGATAATTTCATCCATTCCGTTTAGGGTTCTTCTCTTTTTGGTGACTGAATGTGAGTCTTGGGGTTTTACTGGTGACGACGAAGCTGGTGATGATACGCCAGGGCTATTCCTAGTAAAACTAGCAGCAGCAGCAGCAGATGATGATGATGATGAACTTCTTTGTTGGTTATGTACGGAATAGTGCTGGGCTATAGAGTCCATTTGTCTGAATCTGGACATATGAATTCCACTATACCGTTTGGTTCTGGATGCCGCAGAACCAGAACTGTTCTTGGATGATCCTCGACGATTTAGATTGGCAGTGTTGTTATGGCTGAGGGGGTTATTTGCATTTGTGGTGGTACTGGTGGTGGTGGTGCCAGGGGAAGCTGGTAGCGGTGGTGATAGTAATGTTATTTGTCGTGCTCGGTCATTCAACTCCGAAAGTACTGTATTGGTTAATCGTTTGGAGTAGCCTTTGCTTAGCATGGACGCCATGGTTGGCGAGGTGGAACGGAAAGGATCATTGCTGCTGGGAAAGTCATAGCTGTTCAAACCGTCAATATTTGTGCTGGGATGTTCCGGGGTTGGGGAGTTCAAGGTGAGGTTTTTGATTTTCTTGGTGGGAGTATTTAGTGATACCCGAGGCAGGATATCCTGTGAGTGATCTAGGTCCATCGTAGGAAAATCTCCAAGGTTGTGCATTTGGGCATATGCTGGGTAGTACGCCAGGGGGGGAGGTGGTGGTGGTGGGGTATGAATTTTCGTACCTTGAAAAGCAATGGGGTGTCTGTCAAGGTAGAAGCGAGTGAGTTCCTGGAGTTAAGTGTGTGTGGTTAGGAGATCTGGCTAGTTGGTGATGTTCTTTTTTTTTTGGTTTGTTTGTTTTGTTAGTTTGGTATTTTTTTCCGTAGGAAATGCATATGTTTACAGGTATGCTTTTGTGGTAAAAAAAAATACATATATGTACTATAAACAATGTGATCCCGTGACTTTGCGTTTACCTAATCTGGGAACAACGTAAACAAGAGTTTGCGGTGCACAGGTATCCTAAGCTGACGGAGGAGGTTTGCGCTTGCTATGTGATTTTGGAGAGGAGGACTGAAACTGGTATCGTGAAATTCTCGATACACGCTGTTTCATCCATGTTCTCTCCCCAGACAATTATAAACTAACACTGGGTGAGTGTGCATGCGCGCCATGCACGCTGTGCTAGGAAGGCAAAGCAAGGCCATAAACAACATTAATAATACAAAGGTGTTACAATGTGGTTGCCATGGAGAAGAAACACAAAAAGGGTATTTTTTATGCCAGAAGAACTGTAAGTGTGAGAGTTATTTTTTTTTTTTTTCTTAGTTGTATGGTGTTCTGATACTCTTTAGTAATGTGGTCCAATTGATGTGTGGTGATGGGCACCTAATGCGGTTCTCGAAGGAGAGGGTAGAACAAGCGACGAGTTTTCCGGCAACACTTGTGTTGTAGTGACTACTTTGTTCCTGTTTATCTCGTGGTGTCAACCATATCTGGTAATTTGGAATACATGGTTAAGGACTTGAAAGTGGTTCTATTTCAGGAAGAATTGTGTAAGAAATTGGGAAAATAACCAAAGAAGAAAAAAAAAACACCCCAACCGTAACAAACTTTTCGCAGCCATTTATATGTTTATAGCTGTTGATTATGGGCAGTCCCGTAGACGTAATCAACGAGAACCAATACCTAGAGATTCTCCAATATATAAGTTCCCTGGCTTGCTTGTCGATACTTACAAGATTGCCACACCATTGTAATGCCCAAGGGGCTGATTGTCTTTAGCCACACACAGAGTCAACGAGAACTATACTATCCCAATCCAGGTCTATGTCAACACAGTGTAGGTTTCATAATGATACTTCTCCAAATGTCATAACCATCCCACAAGAGATACCCTCCGGACATTTCCCTGTCACCACCACCAGCAAATTAGCTCGTTTCCCCTTTAAGCCCACCTTTTTCCTATGCCAGCAAAACTCGACTCACACAACCACATCCAAACATCCTCCCAGGAACAATCGACATTTTTTCAAAATGAAGAAACCCCCTTATATGGGCATCTCGTTAGTCACGCGGGGAGTTCATTTTCCATGAGGAAACTCCAGTTCCATCTCCATTTCCATCTTTCCCCACAATCACAAGAGCAGGAGTAGCTGGGGAGATGGGGGCCCCCTCCGACAAAGGCCCGAGATGAACTTTAACGGTGGAACGGAACGATGGAAGCACACAATCCACCCACCCTCCCCAGCCAAGAATAGAATGTCGGTTGATAATGGCGTGGGCTCATCCGCGGGAACTACCCCCCCCAGAATAATCCCCTCACCCAAGAAAAGAGGGGAACACCGACAGAGAGAGAGAGGGAGGAAGCGCCTAATTCTGGATTTTGAAATCACGTGACGATATCGAAACAATTACACGGTTAAACGAGGAGGAGATTCCAGCCAGTTCAGAACGAGTCGCGGAGATGTGGTCTAAACTCCTATCGGAAACAACCTATAGTCTAATTATCAGTGTGCACATGGCGGGAACGGGAACGGGAACCTCGAGTTGCACGTGAATTACCCGAGATTGCACACCGATAGTGAGGTTACTTAGAGTGTACCGTGTACCGGGGGACTACACCCATGGTGCACGAACAAAAAGGCTGGCAATGGTCCGCATGCTCCACGGAGATGCAAATAAGCCCACCACCTCCTCGCTATCTGTTACCCCAAAGTGAAGGCAGGAAAGCACCACCACCAGGAAATAAAAGTCCGCGTTTCGTTCCCCGGCTAAATGGAGCATGGAACTTCTCCTCACTGGGAATATTTTTTTTTTGTTTCGACCTAGGGCTGCAAAAAAAAAAAAAAATCAAGAAAAGAGCAAAAGAAAAAAAAGATAAACTCTACGTAAATGTCTGTTAGCCCCCTCCTCTAGTTTGGGGGAAGCCTCCACCGTGACTACTACTCCACACGTATTGCAGTGAACGGGATAGATCTGTGTTGACGTAAACCCAGTATCTACACCTCGCTTCCTGCTCTGTTGGTTTGGCATCTGAATGTCCCCTCCCTTACCTGATCCCCTGAAGATCTTCTGAAAGTTTTGGTGTCATTATGAGATATTTTTTTGGGAGTGCAGGCAAAAAAAATAACAAAAAAATATCACCCCAACCAGTCAAACTCCGAAACTGAATGAAAACCCCTCCCAAACAGAGCTGCTGCACCGACATACAGCCAAGGTTCACACACGCGAAAATACTGTAGAGATGAGTTATACCAGTAAACCAAAACCATAGAGATGAGGTTCTCACTATACAACTTCCGTAGCGCCACCATAGATCGTGTGGACTATGGAGTGCTGGTCTTGGTTTTCTTTTTTCTTTTTTCTTTTTTCTTTTTTCTTTTTTCTTTTTGTGGGTCTGGCTATTTCGGAGAATTATTGCCACTTTCACGATTTCCCACGAAATACCCCTCTCGAGAAAGATAAGACTGCTATGGACATACGTTTAGGGTAATGGCGGCTAATCCCTGGATGAGTAAATAATGGACGTAGAGAGGGGACGACAAAAAGGTGGAGTTGGAGGATGAGGAGAAGTCATGAGAACGCAAAAAAAATAAAAAATAAAAAATAAAAAGAATAAAAAATAAAAAGTCGTTAATAATTCACCCAAATTTACGTTCCCCTCAATTATCCTTTTTGATAGTTGGACATTTTGCAACGTTTTTTTTTTTTGGGGGGGGAATAATTTTTTTTTTTTGACTCAACTGCAAAAAAAAAGGCTCGGAATTCGGAGAAAAACTGCTTTGTATTGGGTAAATCCACTATTTCCGACAAAAAAACAATGTCGACGCTTCTCCGAGATGGGGGGTATCAGAGTAAGTGACTTCTCTGATCCAAAGATGCACTCACACTTCCCACACTTCCAGAGATAAGTTAACAGGTCCTGGGCACGACGTGTTTACCCTTGAGATCGCGTTCTTGCTATTTACTATTTCTGTTCTCTCTTTTCTTTTTATCAACTATGTATAGTGGTAAACTTCACCAGAGACTGCAGAAAAAAAAAACCCACGCATGCAGACACACACGTACACACATACACAAAATGCATTGGACTCTTTTCCGAGCTTCTTGCTCCAAATTGACTTCTTCATACTAAAAAGCCACTTCTGCCATTCACTAGCTTACTAAACCAGGGTCTCTCACACCGACCCCCGACCCCGACAAAGGCTCCGACCTTTTACACCAAGCAGCCTCGGATTGTTTTCTTGAAAGGCGTTTATGATTTTGCCTTGTTGTGAAATTCAGCTAGTCTCCTCAATAAAAAAAAAAAGCCAAAAAAAAGCCAAAAAAAAATACTGTACATCGCACTAAAGTTCGATTCTGCTTCTGGTCACCACCGCCGCCATTTCCTTCTACCCAACTTTGTTCTCCTCATTACACACACATTTCATCTCCACCTTCCAGATACGTATTTTTCACGAGGAAAAAGTAACCGGCGGACATGCCCCCCAGCAGTATCAAGGTTTTTGCCCTTCAGTCTAGCGTGTCTCTCTCGACGTATAGATCGTGGGAAAACAAAAAGAATGACGACACCTACACGAGAAGGTACTTCCCACGGAAGTATATCTCCCTATACTTAAGGAAACCATTCTTTGTCTGCATAGTCTTTTTTTTTTGCTTCTTCATCTTCTTCGGACTTTCAAGATCGTGCCCATTGTCATCTTTTTTTGTGGATTGTTTATTTTCACATTCAGATTCCGACTTTCTCCGATTTGAAAAGAATGGTTACTTTTTTTTTTCTTTCGCAAAGGCTGTCTTGTGAGTCTTCCTGATATGAAAGGCTTTTCACACACAAAAATCTTCCGAGGGTTTCCTAAAGATCGTTTAATGCAGAAAAAAAAAAAAATAAAAAAGAAAAAAAAAAAGAAAAAAAGTGAGGAGAGAGAGTCATCTGGCTGTGCAGGTTTTTATTTTTTAACGTGGTCCGTGGCTCGCTCCCTGATTCTCCGAAACTGGGAATGAAATATGAAATGAGGTTACACCGCCGATTGGATACATCTCGGTGAAGGATTTCTACTGCTGGTTTGGAGCGTTTAATTAATCCAGGTGACAGAGAGTATGTTTGGGAGCGAGTGGGAGCGAGTGGGTACGTACCAGGTAGTTCTTGTAGTTGGAAGTGCCCTTATTTCATCTGTCTGTGAATACTTGTGTTCCCATATGAGGCGAGCTGTTTTACTGTGGCATTGGTCTTTTTTTTTTGTTTTTTTAGGCGCTAAGCGCATTGCCAATTACCCCCCAGGAGGAAAGGAAAAATAAGAAAACCTCGCAAGTATATCCAGCTAAAGGAGGGGTATTCCGGTAAACATGAAAACAAGGCCAAAAAAAAAAAGAAAAAATAAAAAACTAAAATTGCAAAAAAAAAAAAAAAAAAAAACATGAAAGTATTGACACTTATATAAAGCCTGAAGGAAATCCCTATACTGATGTATATATAATCTACTGGATGATTGTGCTCTGGAATATAATCTAACTGGGAAGTTCTTGTATCTAGCCTATCCTCGTTTATAGCTGTTTGGCTGCTTTGACTCTTTTCTGGTAGTGCAGCGACATTTCACGAGATTGTCTTTCGGTGTACAAATAATATCCGAGCAGCACTATTACCTATACAAAAACACTATACAAAGACACCATACAGACACTACACAGTCACCATACAGACACTACACACTCCGCACACACATACACCAAGATGTCGGACTTGTTATCATATTCAATAATGCACAATAGCTACTCAACCAATACCCAGCCCCAGTTTCCACGGATTGCATTACCACCACTAACACCGAAATCGCACTTCCGTCCACCACCATCAACACTATCACCGATTGCCAACCACAACAATAACCATCTCCACATACTCTTACCACCAATAGTTCCCTCCAACTACACCACCACACCAGGTCCGCTTCCTTCCGGCTTCATTACTCCACCACACAAACTCACCGAAACAAACTTGACCAGAAACAACTCGTTTGAAGCCAATCGTACTAATAACACGCTTGGCTTATTATCACCGGCCATGTTTGTCAAACAACCAGCCAGCAATCCGCCATCATTAACATCATCGTCGTCGTCGATACTCTCTTCAGCAGCCTCTTCCACCTCTTCATCAGCCCCGTCCCCCGAGATAGCCCACCCAGCAGAGCCCACCACCGGACGCAGAAAGAGAAGACAAAGACTCGGGCCAAGCTGCGACTCCTGCCGGGTCCGCAAAGTCAAGTGCAATGCTGTCGTGCACGTGATTTCAAACTGCGCTACCACTTGGGAGTTGACCAAGGTGCACTGCCCTTATTTAAGCGAGCGCCAGTTTGGTGCTCTTGAGCAAGGACAGTTGGTTGCTGTGGATGCCGAGTACAACTTGGTTATCTCTGGCGGCAAGTTGATCAAGTTCAAGTCCTGCCACAGCTGCAACATGAAGCAGTTGCCGTGCTGTTTCTCCAAGGGGTTTACCAAAGAGGATATCATGAATCGGAAGAGACTAACTAGCCCACAGCCGTCTCTGATGCTGCACCAGCACCAGCATCAGTACGAGCCGGCTGCTGTTCCGTCGGCTGAGGAAGCAGCTGCGGCTGTGCCGGTTGTGGCAGCTCCTCCAGCAATAGTTAAGAAGAATAAGGTGCTGAAAAAGACGAAAAAACCCCCAGCTGCTTCATTACCAGTACATATAGCCCCAGCTATAGCCATGACGAGTGAGAAGCTGGTCTTGTGCGAGCTCCAGCCTCAGAACCAGAGCGAGAACTCGCTATTGCTAGCTGGACGCAAGTTGTCGTGCATTTCCTGCAGAAAGAGAAAAGTCAAGTGTGTATTTAACACCATCTTGAACAAGTGCGAGGGCTGCAGTAAGAAGAGCAGTGATTGTATATTTGAGAACAAACAGAAGTAACGGGAGTGGGGCAGGTTAATTGGGTTTCTTTTTAGTTTATCATTGGTCTGGTTTTTTAGGTTGGTATTCACTTCTAGTTTTAATGGGTTAATTTAATAAACGGCGTAAATGTCTAGTTTTTGGAATGTATGGGGATTGTGTGGTGATTATAGTGCTGGCGGTGTTAGAGCTTAGGAGAAGTGGGGGCATCAGAGTGCTTATACGGATAACACTAATCATGGGGTTTCTACGTCACATAGACCTCGTTCTAGTAAACTGCCCCTCCCCCCCACCAACACCAACACCTCATTCCTATCACCCACCACTCATCGCCAATCGTACGACATCACGTGCACACAAGTCCGGCATTCGGCGATTCCCATTCCGATATTTTCCATACCACCACCACCACCCATCAACCCCGGCGCAACCCTTGGTTTTGAGTAACCTTCTGGTGACTCTTCTTCCATGCCCATTGTCGCCTGGTTTTGCGCGCCTCGGAAAAACAGGGTTACACAAAACAATAGGAACTGAAAAGTGTAAAAAATAAAAGCGGATTTCCCAATTCCGATGCTACGATTTCTCGTTGTATTGGTCCAAATCTCGGAGTATGTATCCGAATGCCCTTCTCACGACGGAATTTAACGTACGAGCCGGTATTTTCACTTTTGTCACCCCGTACAAGGTTAACCGAATAGTCCCATATGGTATGGTTTGCCGTGGGGTTTGCCGTGGGGTTTGCCGTGGGTTCATTTTCACAGTTGTATGTTTTTATACGAGTGGTTCTGGGCCACTTTAGCAATCGTGATGAACTTCCTCTATGGTTAACTAAGCATAATGTAAAAAGGCCAATAGGCCAAAAGTCAAAAAGGCAAAAAAGACAAAAAAACCACCAAAGCACGAAAACACCGTGCCCAGGAAAGTAGATCCCGTGGCAAGTTCGTAAAGAGTACACTGCCACAAAACCATTTACTATAGAACTAAGCCTTTTCAATGTCAAGGTCTTCCTAGTCCCTCTATGACGGCGGGGACGGGTGGAGATGGAAAAAGTGCTCACAGTTTTGGAAATTGTATGGTGCGGGTGGGCGTGAGGGGCTGGAGAGTAGAAGTGGGTTAATTCTTTTTATCTTCAATATGGAACCGGTTGTATTTGGTTCCCATTTGGGCAGGTTCGGAAAAGCGGGTACCTAGAACTTACACTTACAGGACATTTCATTCCAGTTTCCGTGGGGAATGTGCCACTGGGTATCTCGTGACCAACGATCTCTGAGTATGCGTCTGCTATAACCCCGTGAAATACTTCGAGAACCCAATTTACCAGAAACCTTCCTCCCCCCCCGCCGGGCTTGTTCAACCCAAATCTGATTACATGAACGGCCCAAACGACGCTGGTAAACAAGCCATCGTAATGCGGTTTTAGCTCAGTTGGGAGAGCGTCAGACTGAAGAGATTCAGTCAAAACAGTATAATCTGAAGGTCCTGTGTTCGATCCACAGAAATCGCATTGTCAATGGCACAAGTCATTATTTTTGCATGAGCTTTGTGATGTTTTCATAATATGTTTGTTCATTGCTGGATATTTTTTTTTTGCTGCTGTTGTTGTTGTTGGACTGGCCTTGCACTGGGTGAAGTATTGATGATGCGTATGTTTGTTTCCATCTTGCGGCATCTGCAAATTGCCACAACCCACAGGTTGTAATTGCTTCTAGATACTCAAAAAACACGACAACCTCCACCCGAAGTCCATCTACACTCCCCAAATATGTCAATAACCAAAACACAAGGTTTTCATGCATGTCGGGCAATTTCCTTGATGCCGCTCGCTTAACACTTTGAGCATGAACAAAAAGAAAAAAAAATTTTCAGCCAGTTTTCGAGGATTGAAAAATTTCTTCTTCTCTTCTCTTCTCTTCTTCTTCTTCTTCTCATCACAAGTAACACCCAAAGAAACAAACCAGCCATGTCTCAAGGTACCTTATATGTTATGGAGCAATCCTCAAGATCCTATCCTCTTAGTGATATCGTCACATACTTCAAGTTAGACATCACCGTCAAGACCGAAAAGGATGAAGCCTTCACCCGTGCTTTCCCATTGGGCAAGTTGCCTGCCTTCATTGGTCCTAAGGGCTACAAATTACACGAATCTGTGGCCATTGCCAACTACTTGACCTCCTTGGTTGACAAGGATCAGTTGAAGGGCTTTTTGGGTTCCAACAACCAACAATACGCCTCCGTCATCAAGTACTTGTCGTTGATTAACCAGGAATTCTTGGGTCCTCAATACTGCACCATTCTTATGCTCTTGGGTAAGACACCATACAACAAGAAACAGGCCGACGAGTACTTGGCCAAGATCAACACCATTGCCTCTATTTTGGAAGCCAGATTAGCCGAGTTCACTTACTTGGTTGGTGAAAGAGCCACTTATGCCGACTTCTTCGCTGCTGCCGCCTTCGCTCCTGGATACGCCACCATCTTGGCCCAGCCATTTGCCAAGAAGTACCCAAACATCGCCAGATGGTTCAAGACTGTCACCAAGCACGCCTTCTTCAACGGTAGATTCGCCGACTTTGCCATCGCTGAAAAGCCACTCACCTACACTCCTCCGAAGAAGGAAAAGAAGGAAAAGAAGGAACCAGCTGCTGCCGCTCCAAAGAAGGAAAAGAAGGAACCAGCTGCTGCTGCTGAAGAGCCAGCTGAAGCTCCAAAGCCAAAGCACCCATTGGAAGCTTTGGGTAGACCAAAGGCTGCTCTTGACGAGTGGAAGCGTGTGTACTCTAACGAAGACACCAGACCAGTTGCTATTCCATGGTTCTGGGAAAACCAGTACAACCCTGAAGAGTGGTCCTTGTGGAAGGTTGACTACAAGTATAACGACGAGTTGACCTTGACTTTTATGTCCAACAACTTGGTTGGTGGGTTCTTTAACAGATTGTCTGCCTCCACCAAGTATATGTTTGGGTGTATGGTTGTTTACGGTGAAAACAACAACAACGGTATCACCGGTGCGTTCTTGGTTAGAGGCCAGGACTACGCTCCTGCCTTTGACGTTGCCCCTGACTGGGAATCCTACGCTTTCACCAAGTTGGACGGTTCCAACGAGGAAGACAAGAAGTTCATCAACAACATGTTTGCCTGGGATGAACCAGTTGAAGTCAACGGCGAGAAGAGAGAGATTGCCGATGGTAAGGTCTTCAAGTAAGTGTCCTTGGCGTTTATATTTAAATAGATTAGACTCAATAAACTATTTCCCACCTTTCAACCACGTAGGACTGGATGGGCATTAAACCTCGTTTCCTAAAAGTATTGCTCTCCCCCCCATCCCCGTCTAAGACCATTTGGACCATCGCCAATAGTCTGCATAGCCATCTGCCATAATTGATGCTCGGTCGTTGCTGGCGAAAATACAAACTAGTACACAATTAAGCTATCTATTACTAGCACACGCCAAAAGAATGCAACACATACACGATAATTACTACATAATAATAAAACAACATAAATAAATAACCTCTCCCATAATCCATAAACATAACCATGCAACATTACCGAACATTAACAATCCCATCCGGAACACACTCCTTAATCCAGCGAAATCCCGGATCCTCAATTAACTCGCTGACACCCATCCGTTTATCCTTTCTCACAAGCACCGAGTCCACCACCGACTTCAACTGTTGGAATATCACCTTAATCTCCCGGGGTATGGTGTCGTCGGATAGGTACTTGGTGACCCGGTACCAGTCCCAGTCTATCATGGCTATCCGATGGGCAATGCTATTCTTGGACCGTTTCCGCTTAACCACTGAGGGAGAAACACCCTTATTCACCGCCGGGTCCACAGGGGGCAAATCAAACGGAAGCCGGTTCTCCAATATAGAAAAAATAAGCACCCCAACCGACCACGAGTCGCTCAACTTCCCGTTATACTTCAACCCCATCAATATCTCCGGGGAGATATAATCCTGCGAACCACACCGGGTGGTCAACAACTGATTGTGGGAGGATAACTTCTTGGAAAGCCCAAAGTCGCTGATATTAATTAGTGGGGTGGCGTCCAACTGGTTGGAGCGGGCTAGTTGGTTGATTTGGTCCATGGAGCACAACAACAAGACATTCTCGAGCTTGATATCCCGATGGACAACATTCTGGTTGTGCAAGAAGGCAATGGTGACAATCAACTCACAGACGATCCGTCTAAGCACACGCCAATACACCAAGTGAAACAAGTGTGCACGCTGTTTGTACTCCAATAAGAAGTTCAACAAGTTGCCGCCACGACAATAATTCATAAAGATCAACTGCTGATTATTGCCGGATTGCACTAGGTTAAACACCTCTTCTTCAGATAACTGGTCAGGGGACGCACCTTCATCATCCTCCTGGTCCAAGAAGAACTCCTGCTGAATTTCCTGGGGAAGAATGTTCAACGTGATCAGATAGTCAATCAACGAAGTAATGCACGGGTGGTACGACACATGGTACAACACATTCAATTCCCGTCTAATAAAGCGCTTGAAGTTCGACATCTGGTGCTTGGACTCTACGGGAATAGTTATAATCTTGACAGCCACTTCTTCAACCTCCCCGCCATCGTCAGTCACGGCCAATATTACATTACTAAAGTTTCCTGTTCCAATTTCCTTGGCAAACCGGAACTTACGATGCAAACGGGACGAGTAGAACGACAAATCGTAGAACTGGGAGCTTGACGGGGTTGTTGGCGACGTCGATGGCGTGATGGGTGACTCCGTGGCTGAGGATGCTGATTTTTCTTCTCCTGGCTGTTCTATGCTTGTGGTTGTCGATGACGAGCTTTTGCTATGGACAATATGCACCGGGTTCGATACAAACCGCACCGGTTGCTTCTTATCCAACTGCTGGTGGACTGGCATGGGCCTATAATCAGAAATAACACGAGGAGACTGCTTAATTAGCGAGCTTGTGGCTGGCGGCGGCGAGGACGTGGAGCTCTTTTCCCCGCCATTACCCCGTTCTCCTCTGGCTCCTCGTATTGGAGATGACGACAAAAGCGAAGCACCTACTCCCCTGGTAGGGCTGGAGACACTATAATTAAGAAACGACCCATTGTTGACTACTGGCGTGGGAAGCTGCGCGATATGATCAAAGTCGAACCCTACAGTAGGGCTCAACGAGTTTGCCGAGTTTATCGATGGGGTTGGCGATATGGTTGACGTGAGGATTGTCGTGGTGGTGGTGGTGCCATTGTTGGTATCCGTGGTAGTGCCATTGGTGCCGCTGGTTGATGCAGATATTGGTGAGGACAATGCAAAGCTAACAGGATCGCCCAAAGACGCTGATCCGGCGATATCTGTTGGCGGTTTGGTTTGAAAGTCGCCACGACTGGGCATCTTGTTGGTTGTTGGTTGGCGGGGCCGTACGAAATGACGCTGGGTATTACTGGCACGACTGTCGGCCCTTGCTTCTGGGACCTGGATTCGCAACTCTTTAGTGTGCCGTTTAACGTTGGAAACGGGGCTCTTGAACAAGGGAATCGGCTGGTTGTCATTCGCATAGTTCTCATCATTTCCAAGCATATGCTGGTGTTCACTGAGCTGCTGGCGACAACCACTGCCGTTGGAAGCTCCCAGGGGAGGTTCTATTGGCACATTAACTTCGCTGGCGTCCTCCATCTTGGTACAACTCACTAAAACCCTTCCAATAAGCGTATCTCGACCTACTATAGCGGCAATGCAAAATCAAACAAGCAAGCCAAACAAGCCAAACAAACAGTTAACCAAGGTAATATTCAAATATCCACAAAAACCTCTATCCCAGGATTGACGGGTTTTTTTTTGGTATTTTCCCGTTTTCCCTTTTTCTGTGAATATTCCTCTGTATTAATATACTCCCTGGTTCTTGGTGGGCTTTCGTATACTGTTGGAAGAGGTGGTGGCTATTATTTATATATTTTCTTCTCCCCGGGTTTTTCTGTATCGCTCCTATTTGTCTATTCCTGTTTATTCTTGTACTATTTCCTTTTCCTGCTTGGCCTCGTTAGAAATCGACAACCTTTATATTCCCGAGTACGCCGTTTTAACGTGACAAAGCCTGGGCTTTCTTTCACCACAAGGTAAACCACACCAATTAGTCAGAAATAATAAACCACAAAAGTGAAACCTGTCTGTAAAGTGTCTTACACTCTGTTGGTTTTTTTTCTTTTTCCCTCTTTATCACCAAAAAAAAAACCTCAGCTCCACTCCAAGTCTTGGTTATTTTTCTTGTTTATTGGTTACGACCAAGCCGTGAAAACAAAAACCAGCTTTAACCCAAATGGAGTAAATCGCTGTAGTAGCAGGTTATAGTTATATATTTGCCAAAAAAACAAACCAAAAACAAAAAAAAAATTGGCCTGCCGGAACAGCTCCCTTTCTGTGTTTAAGGATGGTATTCACCGATATACGGGATGGGATGACGTTGGCTTAGCGATGACTGGAATTGAATGACGGCAGGAATGACAACGTGCTGGTGGGACGAGGAAATCTGTCACCGCCAAAGACAAAAAAAAATATAACACGTGACTAAGCGCCGTCTTTCTTTCTTTTTTTTTTTTTTTTTTTGTCTTCCTACACACTAATGTTGAGTGTGTGTGTGGGGGAAGAACCGGGATGGATTGCCTGCAATCAGCCAACTGGTTCTTACTATACTCAATACAACGCTAATGACAACGGCAAATGTAACAACAAAAGCCGCGGCTACTTTAGTATAGATGTCACAATTGTCAATCGTCGTTTATGAGAGACGACGATGTGGTGTTTTTGGTGGTGGTGGTGGTGGATGGAAACTGGACCTGGCTGGCTCTAACTAGTAAGACGCGAGATCAGTAAAGAAAAATAAAATAAAATAAAAAATACCAAAACAAGAACAAGAACAAGCCTGCAAATTGAGAAATCCACACAAATTGATATACTCTCTCAACAGGCTCTGTCTCTCTCTCTCTATATATATAGACTATATCTTCAGTGTAGTCTAATGGGTCCAGATGCAAGCAATATGCCCAGCTCTATTTTTCACAATGTAAGGCGCACCTTGTTTTTATTTTAGAGTTTCCCGAGATGGTAAATGAGTAATTACGTGAACAAGAAAAGTAGCCCAAACCAAAATTGGAGAAAACCACCCAGAAAGAGGGAATTGTGACTAATTTAAACTGCAGTAATCGTGACGAGACATTCTCTGGACCTTATATACATATATAGACAGCCACAAAGAATAGCACAAGTGTTTACAAACAGCCACAAAGAATAGCACAAATGTTTACAAACAGGGAAAACAATACCCCGAGGAAAGGCGGAGGAATAGAATAATCGGAAGGACAATATAATGCAACACTGGTGCAGAGGTTTGTCCTAGTGTCGTTGTTGCCCCAGCAATGAAGGTTGTTGCAGGGTTTTATTGTTTCAGAGGTGAAAAAATACTGCGCGGATTATTTTTCCATGTAGTATTTTTTTTTTTCCTTCTCAAGCCAGCTTGTTTTTTTTTGGTGGGTGACACAAAAACTAGGAAGGCGTGCAACGAGAAAGCGACGCTAGATTTCAGTCTAATTGGAGATTACGAGATAACGAACCAGGCGATAGACTGATAAGACGATAGGTATCGTTGCCGGGTGGGAACTTTCCCCCTGGCGCTTATCTGGTGTGGGTCGGGCTACAGCAGATACGCATCTCATCCACCGTCAGCTCTACGTGAAGGCGCACGAGTTGTGCATGAGCTGGGCATGAGCCGTGCATGAGCTGGGCATGAGTGGATGAAAAATATAATTCCCAAACTGGGCCTGTTCCGTTATGATGGTAACCATCGTATAACACGAGAAGAATCGATAAAGTAAGCGTGGGGTTCTTCTCGTGTACAGCATTAACAGTGGGGAATACTTCCGTTTCCATCCATCCAGATTGGCTACAAATAATAATTCAGCAGTCGCGTCGCATTATTTACATTCACTCTCGCTAGCCACAAGAGCAAGCATCTGCTTACCACTAGCACTAATGGGGTATGCCCCGGGGTAATATTCTTGAAGACCAGTTCGTATACGAAAGCAACTGCGGTGTATCCCATGGGATTTGTCTTTGTACCGAGCAATCTTTTTGGTGGTGGTAGTGGTGGGGAACAAGAGCGTGACACGGATTAAACAATGGACCCGAAAGAATAGCCAACAATCACAGACTAGACTTACAATATCCTTCCGCCAACAACAAAACAATGCAAATGTAAACATACGCTCTTTTGTGCGTGTTGGTAATGCTCCATCTCTATTTTCTTTTGGATGGATGGATCTGCCACCAGCAACCATCCACGAATAAGTATAACAAGCCGGAATACTCCGTACCATTTGGGAGCAAGTACTGTCGCCAAAGCCGAGGACTCAATGCCCTCAACTTCCTCAGCAAGCCCCTACTAACCACTAGTATGCTCAACATATAGGTTGGAAATCACTTCCACAACCCAGTTTCTTATTTTGTATATATATCCTCGTGGCGGGGGAAGGTTTCCCCCCATCTCCTCAAGCATACTGGGAACACCAATCTTTATATTCACATGAGAACATGTTCTTGGTGAGTTCTGTATAGTTCTGTTTAAACTATCATAGTGTCGCACAATAGACTTCATGCACACAATTAAAGAATCGCCAAGTCTGGAAGTCGATCCCCAGAGAGATACCCACCAATTTTCATTCTTCTATCTATTGTAAATATGCTCTCTAGAACAACTCATAGATATGATCCAACCAACCCACATCATAACCAACCTACCCAATTAAACCAATCCACACATGACCATAGTCACGTGTCCCAAATTTCCCCAGTTCCATTTTTGTTGTTCCCGCCACTTTTCGTCACTGTCAACGATTTTGGTGTTGGTTGGAAAAAAAAAAAAAAACTCCCAACTCCAAAGTCAACGTTTTGGATCATTAGTATAAGAAGGACACGAACCCACTCCTTAAAAGGGATACTTATTATACATAGCATACTTTTCGACAGAGTAGGTCAAGGATTGACTATTGAGTATAAGTATACGAACTTATCAAATCTCTTTTAGACCAGTTTAGTAGCACTACTTTGAAAGCTGTTGAAGGGTTGAACACTCATTTTTTATTTTTTTATTTCTTGGTTTTACTATTTTTCAACATAAGGTTAACACTAGGCTGTAGGACTGAACAAGGATTTTAAAAGTACATCATTAGCATTTTAGCATTGTTACTATAGCCATGAGTGTGCCATATGGTAATTCATACCAGCAGCCACGACAACGGAAACTTTCGCAGCAACTGGAGCAGTTTCTGCATCATCAGCTGATGTATGGAGAGCACTACTATGAGGATAACAATAGTGATTATAACCCGTATGTGAATCAGCCACAGCATCTGTATGGTGCACATTCTAGTGCCCGAGTTCTGTATGTTGATAATGCTTCTCAGGCTGAGAATCCAGTCATTGAAGATATGTTTGGTTCTGGAAACGGTCCTCGAGAGTATTACCCACAATCTCACGTGGGTGGTGTAGGTGGTGATGTTGGAGGAGGTGTAGGTGGTGCTGAAGCTGGAGTTGGAGCTGGAGCTGGTTTCGGGGTTAGTATTGCTGCAGATAACGATTTGGACGCCATGCTTGACCAGGAACTCGAAGCGTTGGTTTCGGAAGGTGGCGATTTCCAGAAGGAGCAGCCTTCCTTTGGGGACCACCAGAACTACGAGAATCAACACTACGACAGTCTGCACGCGCACAATTGGATAAACAATCAGGGTAACCAGGAAATTGGTGATTGTGAAGGTGACGGTACCGTCGTGCACCGTCAACCGGAGCACCACCAGCAGGTAGAGGAGCCATCTGTTGAAACTAATGCCGTTCCTCAAGATGCTAATAATATGGGCCACGGTTATAACCATTCTGTGAATGCTTATTCGTACAATCCGAATGTGGATGAACAGCCTCAGGTAGAGGATGCTGATTATCCCGGAGAGGATGCGGTTAATGGAGGGAACAGCTCTAACGCTGCAGAAGTGCATCAATATGATCCTACGAATGTGTATTATCACCAGGAGCACTACCAGGAGCATCAGGAGCACTACCAGGAGCATCAGGAGCACCAGGAGCACCAGGAGCACCAGGAGTATCAGGAGTATCAGGAGTACCAGGAACACCACCAGGAACACCAGGAACAACCCCAACAGACCACCGAAAACCACACTCATCCAATCCAACCACCAGCGAATGATGCCATCGCTGAACCTGACTTCCTCGCTGAAATCGGTATCACCGCTGCTCCTCAGCCATCTCCACCACAAGAAACCCCAGCCACCGCTTCAATGATGGATAAACTAGCATCGCTCGACTTGGACGACGATTTGCTATTGGACGATGAATTCTTAGATGATGCGCTGCCAGCTGAGTTACCTGTCACAACTGGTAGCGCGCACGATATTGTTGGATTGCAGCCAGTAGGTGAAGAACAGCCCCATAGACCTGCTGGATCTGCTAACAAGTACCAGTCGCTGCAGATGTACCAACCACCACAGCAACCGCAGCAGATGTACCAACCACCACCACCAGTAACTGCAGTACCACCCCCACAACCAATTCAACACCACTCGTACATCCCCGACCCTTCTGCCACCACCTCCACCACCAGCTACCAGTCACAACAAACCCAACCAAGTGCATCTGCAGAGTTCGTCAAGAACCTCGAAGAGTCCAAGAAGAAACACGATGCATACGATTTCCCCGATAATTTGGTACAACAGAAGATCCGACCTGCAGCCAGACATAATGCCGGTAACCAATACACCCTGTCGACCTCCGTCACCCCCGGTGTTCCCAATACCGGAACCTCTACTCCACTGCAACCTCCCCACCACCAGCCATCGTTATCCAATAAACCTTCAACCAAGTCGTTCTTTGAGGATCTACCAATAGATTTACCTCCGCCTGGACGTGGTGCTAGAACAGCAGCAGCAGCAGTGGCAGTAGCACCAGCAGCCCCGGTAAAGGCAGTCAATCAGCCACATGCTCAGACGCTTCCTACTGCTAGCAATACCCCGCCCAAACCTCCACCAACCAATCCGTATAAACCGGCTCCGGTTAATCCGTATAAACCCAAATCAGGAATGTCGCCGATTCTCCAGCAGCGTGTTCCTGGTGTTCCTGGTGTTCCGATGGTTCCCAAACCCGGTCCACCACCGGTTCCATATGTGGCTAGTCACACTTCTAGTGCATACAGCCAGTCTCCGGCATCTCTGCACCGTAGCATGTACGCGCCGCCACTGCAGCAGATGCACCAACTGCAGCAGATGCATCCTCAGACTTCCGGGTACACTCCTACCTTGCTAGCACCATCCGGATCCCCCGCCACCCTGCGGTTTCCGTCTCTTCCCACTATCAACACCTCGACCTCCGGAAAACCCTCCGGGTCGGCTCTGGTGTCCAGTCCCTATGTCCCCAACGCCGGCCCGTACGCCCCGCTGACCCACCACCGGACGCATTCACGTGCCAGCTCTTTGGTGGGCGGTAAAGGCAAAGAAGTGAACCCTTACGCCCCGGCGCTACCCGCCGTACCGGGACAAGACATTTCCGGTGCAGCAGCGGGTTCCGGCGCTCCTACCGGATATGATGGTGCATCAGGTTCACGGTTACTTCCCCATCCACCGACCAGAACTAGGAAACTCTCGACGGCAACTTCGAGATCCGGGAATATCTACCGAACCGCCACTGCGGCTGCGGCTGCGGCTGCCAAAACCACCATCAATCCGGAAGAGCTCCTCCACCGCCAATTCCCGGTATTCCATTGGGGGACGACCCAAAATGCGGTGTACTTAGTTCCGGCAGCTAGATCCGGCACCGGATACTCCCAGATGGCTACACCGGTCATCCAGATCCAACCGGTGACCTCGGTATTCCCCGATAACGAGATCTACGCCACCTTCCCCGGTCCCCTCGTAAAAGGCAAAACCAAGAAGAAAGACATCGAAAAGTGGTTGGAAGTATCTTCCGGGTACCTTTCCGGGGCCGGCAAGTCGGATGAAGCGTTGCTCAACCTGGTGATGGCGATGTTGGTGCATCACGACGGCAATTTGCAGTCCCGGGAACTACTCCGGGGTGTTTGTCTGGTATTAAATCCGAGCGTCAACTACGACGGAACTATTGAGCCTCCTATCCCTGTATCGGGCATGTCCGGAGCAGCAACAAACGCTTATAAGCTCGATAATGCCGGAGTTAACACCGTGTTCTCCTTGATCCAACTGGGTAATATGGAGCGGGCTTTAGAGTTTACCATTGGCCGTGGTGACTGGGCTCTTGCGTTGGTGATTGCTAACTCCAGTGGACCCGACCGGTTTGCAAAAATCGCCTCAGAGTACGCCCGGAACTCGTTCCCATTCCAAAAGTCCAACAGCAAAGTGTACCACATTATGCCGCTCTTGTTGAAAGTCATAGCCGGAAATGTCACCAGTGTAATTGACGACTTGGCAGCGGTAGCCCATGAAGGAGAGTACGCCAGCATGCATTGGCGAGAGATTGTTTCCAGCGTGGTGATTAGTGGGTCGACCCGGAGCCGGGAGTTTTTGGTGCAATTTGGTCGGTTTCTATCCGGAAAGGGTAACCAGGTTGGATGTGATATTTCGTATATCTTGGCCGGAGTTCCTTTAGGCCGGAGCACAGTAGAACCACATCCATCGTTTATGGTGTTGAATTCCGATCACCGGTCTATGTACACCCAGTTGTACGAATACATTGTCACGTGCCATGCCCCCACCACCGTGCCCCCCACTGGGTTCCCCCACTTACTTCCATTCAAATTGAAGCACGCATCGATTCTTGCTGATTACGGCTTGTTTAATGAATCCCAACGCTATATCGACTATATCAACACCACCATCAACAGATTGGGCAATAAGTCGCCATACACCGGTGCGGAGTTGATCCATGAGTTCCAGAACTTGTTGGTTCGGCTCCGGGACGCCGGGTCTAATGATTCTGGCTGGTTTAGTAGTAAGATCTCCACCAAGGTGAACTTTGAAAACATATGGAGCCTGATTGATAAGTTTATTGCTGGGGAGGAGAGTAAGCCTAAGCTGCGTGAGAATGGCGGTGTATTCAGCAAGTTTAGTCCTTCGGTGAGTAGAAATGCCTCTACGGTGGACTTTACTGCTGTGGCTAATACTTATGCTCTGCCTGGTGTTCGTCAACTGGAGTATGGTGGTGGTGCTGGTGGCGGTGCTGGTGGCGGTGCTAGTACATCTAGTATGGTGACAACGGCATCTGGTGTAGGTGGAGATGTGGGTCGGATAGTTCCAGTGGCTAATGCGGTGTTCCAGCCTAAACCACCACCGATTGCTTCGTATGGTTCGTCGGCGTCGGTCGGGAAGTATACCCCGGGAGTACCTTCTCAACAAGCACCGCCGGTGAGATATAGTTCTCCCGGGAGGGCTGGTATTGATAAGTATGCACCTGGTGGTTCTGGTGGTAATTCTAGTCACGTTCCTGGTAGTTCTAGTCACGTTCCAGGACCAGTGGAATTGGCACAGGAGTACTCGGTCAAGCCAGTGCCAGCAGCGCTGCCAGTCCTGGCAGCCGTGCACCACCAAACTAATACTCACTCTCCATTGAATAGAGTCACCCCAGCGTATCCATATAGTCATCCTGGGGATTCGTCTTTATCGTTAGCTTCCACCCATATTAGTATGGCGGTGGATGCGAAACACATCCGCCACGTTTCTGCGGTTTCGGCTAGTACGCAGGAGCATGTACAGGAGCATGTACAGAAACCTGTACAAGAACCTGTACAAGAGGAACAAGTGCACGAGGAAGCAGTTCAGGAACAGGTAGAGCACGTCCAGGAGCAGAAAGAGGAACAGACCCAACAAGAGGTGGATTACAGAAACGAAAGTTTTGCCGAGGAAATCATCACTATGGACATGCAAAACCGTATTGATCGAGAAGAGGAGCAGATTGAGAAGTATATCGAGGACGTTCAAGAAGGAGAACATGTAGAAGAACTGGCTGTTGGCATTAACGAAAACCCTGCAGTCCAAGGCGAACTAGAGCCTCCTCACGCAGTGATTTCTGATTCAAAGCCAGTAATAAGCCAGCAGGAGGAGGTACCACCACCGCTGTCTACAGATCAACCGGCCAGTATCACAGAACAACCGGATTCACTTTCTTCTGAAAGCCATCGCGATGCGCCAACAGTTATAGTACAGTCGGCGTCAAAACAAGAACCGGAACCAGTGAAAGAGCTGGTATCGTCTACGGGACCTACACCACCGGGACCATCTGCGGGACCACCAAAACGAGGAGAACCCAAACCTAGAAGAGCCAATCCATATGCTCCTACGGGTACTTCTAAAGGTCACTCTGGTGGTGGCAAATACGGCCCATCTGGTAGTAGAGCCAATAAGTATGGACCTCCTGGTGATGTTAGCACCAGCAATGCTAACAAGTATGGACCTCCTAGTGGTGTCAACACTGACAGCGCCAACAAGCACGCTGAACCTGTAAATGAACCACCTCAGTCGGCATATGACATGTATTCGTATGGTGGTTATACTCCTGGTGTAGCACCACAGGAGACACAGACGGAACAGCAACAGAAGGTGGATGATGAAGAGAATGAAGAGGAGGAAGTGAAGGATGACGAGACTGACAAGACGGTAGATCAGGCTACTGATGATGGCCACAATGAAGAGACACCCATTGAAGCTCATAACAAGTACGGACCACCACCCGTTGAAACCCATTCGAAAGAGTCACCAGTAGCAAACAAGTACGGACCACCACCACCACGCAAACACATCGCCAACATTGACGACTCTTTTGATGAATCCAGCGTAGACCACTTGGCCACCCCTAACCCCCAGCACCGTATGTTAACCTTGAACCATGGCAACCACAGCGGCTCTGTGTTTACCCCACAGCCACCATATACTGAACGCGGTGGCGAGAAGTTTGGCGGCCTTGATGGGTTCCCAATCCCAGGGTCTCCAGAATACACCAGCCGAGCTAATTCGGTTATTGGCGGTGTAAATGCTCCCATGAGCGGGATGTTTTCGTCACGTCTTTCGCAGTCGCAGCAGAGCGATTTGTATAAGCAGTATGAAGTCCAGGACGACACTGTGAGAGACTATGTACCGATCACTGAAGAGGAGGACGATGACGACGACGACAGGAAGAGAAAGAGAAAGGCACAGGAGGAGCAGGAACGCAAACGGAAGGAGGAAGACCGTAAAAAGAAGGAGAAGCAACTCCAAGAGAAGTTGAGCCAGAAACGTAAAGAGGGTGGTGAAGATGGCAGTGGTTGGTTTAATGGCTGGTTGGGAAAGAATGATGGGAAACCGCGACCCATTAAAGCCAAATTGGGGGAGAAGGTGAATCCGTTCTACTATGACGAGAAACATAAACGGTGGTTGGATAAGACAAAGCCGATAGAGGAGCAATTGAAGGCAGCCACGCCGCCACCGCCACCAACGATGAAGAAGAGGGTGGCTCCTGCTAAGCCAGCTCCAGCGCCAGCGGCACTGGTACCAGCACTGGCACCTGGCAGTGGTTCTGGTGGTCCACCCTCAACGTCTCCTAAGTTAAGTAGAACTCCTGCTGACAGGGGAACTGGGCCAGCAACTTTTGCGTCGATCCCAGGAGACCAACCAAGCAGTGCCACTGGTCCACCTGCTACTGCTGCTGCTGCTCCACCTGCCACCTCCGTTGCTCCACCTGTGAAAAGTCCCAACTTGGCAACGGCAGGATTGGACGATTTACTATCCATGACGGGTACTGCCTCCAATTCCGGCAAAAGACCCAAGAGAAACGCTCGCAGAGGCTATATCAACGTTATGGAGAAGTGATTACGGTGTAGTGGCCGTGAAGGAGCGCTAATTGGTATCGCAGCCACACAGATATAGTTAGTTTTTTGTTAATGTGTACAGTATTACTTTTATATATATGTTTGTAAGCAGTTTGAAGTATTTGAACTCTACATGGTGTTGGCACCTAAGCGACAGCATATACCTCGGTTTGTTTGTTGTTGCATATCCCCACGGTTGCAACAGCTAGAAACAAGGTACCGTTCCATTCATAATGACAAAATTACACTAAAGTGGATCTAATTACTGCAAAATATTGCCCCCTCCCCTCCACCGAAAAATAACACCTTGCACTATAGACAATCGATGCTTACCGAGGCAATCGAAAGAAATCATCCTTCACATTATTTACCTCCTCCCGATTATTCATTAAGCTGGGAAATGAAGAAGGAAGCCACCACTTAGACCAACCATCGTCGGTTCTACCTTGGTGCGACTTCTTCTGTTCTCATTTCCGTTGCCTATACAATTAATACGTACAAACCGAAACATTCTCTGCCCATACACACACAGCATGCTAACCTCCAACCAACCCCCATTAACCTATCTGAAGCCAGCCACTTTGCTTTATCTCGTCTTCCTCCCCGTCTTCGCCCTGTCCTAGACCCAGAATCCTCGATTCAGGTAAACAACAGCTTATGTAAGCACATACTATGAGAACTGAACAATGTCCAGCAAGGCACACAAACACACACACACACACAAAAAAAAAAAAGAATGACAAAGAAAAAACTGAAGTTGCTTCTACAAACCACATATAAACGACATACACATGAGTCTAACACATTTGTGAAAACCATTTGGTCCCACACTTTCAAATTTCGACAGCATTTAACCGTTTGTTTACGTGAGGAGTAAGTGATAGGAGACACACATTTAGGGAGAGAGAGAAGTGAGTGGTGCTATATATATTTTTTACCTATTCACATAGTATTGTCCCAAGTAGTGTATTATACACTGCCCTTCCTTTCAGGATACAAAACACCCTCCGAGGTATATATCCATACCCGCGACAAATAGGACTTATAGTAGCGGTTTACAGATAGCACTCCCAAAGACCACCCTATATACCCCTTCATATCCCACACTATTATGATACCGTTCCTGGCACGACTACCCTTCCTCTTTCTACTATGCTGGTTTTTGCATCCTGTCCTGGCGATATTTGTCCAAACTCAAAGCTGTGGAGGTCCCACCAACGATTTCCTTTTCCAACCCTTTCTCATCGATGCCTCCCTTGACGAGGTCCAAAAGAAACTAATCTTCTACATCAACACCCAGGTCAAGCCACAAGACTTGGTCAACGATACCTACCCCTATGACTTGTCTGACTACCTCATTGATGACGTCAATTACACCACCAACAAGTACACCACATTCCATATCGAGATTGACTTTATGGATAAGTTATTCATCGCCGAAAGCAAGCAGTTGTGCCAGCTTCTTGCTGTGAAGCATACCCCACAGTACTACACCAGTCCCCGATTCAATAACGATACTCGACCCAATGTCCCGGCCATTCTCGGGTATTATAACGACTCATCCACCACAATTACTAAAAGGAGTAGCACCAGCAGAGACATCAACTTGTACCCGGTTGGAAACCAGCCCTTCACCACGGTATTCGACAACACCACAGGACAGTTGACGCAGTGTCCACTATACTGCAATGACTCCATAGTCCTCTACTACGAGGCCGATATTAGAAACCACTACTATCTCCACCGACTAGGCTCCTACCAGGCCCGGTTCTCGATAATTTCCAACAAAGAAGTTTCCCGAATCATTGGGTGTGGCCGCACGTACTTGACTCCCGTGCAGCCCCAGTACTTCAGCTATATATTGCGCTACGGAGTATTGGTGTTGTTGATCTTTACTGCTGTGGTTAATTGCTTCACCATAGCCTATTCGTGCTACCAAGTGTCGTCGAACCCGTTGTTGTTCCGGGCTTCTAGTATCTGCAATACGGAACTTCTACAGCAGATGGATGCTGGGCTCCCGGGGATAATCATGTACCTCCAATTTGCGTTATTTATCTCCGGGTTGGACTTGCAGTATCCGGGGTTCTACCAACCACTCATGGGGCAGATCCGGTGGTGTGCCTTATTGGGGTTTTCGTTTTTATCACGCAAAGTTGACCATAAGGATGCCGATGCCACCAAAGACGAAGTGTCTCCCATTAGAGATAGTCTTTGCGTGTCTACAAACTCTGGAGGACTCCGAAGCCTCTCAGCCTTTACATCGGATACAGCGATGATTAAGGATGACTGGCCCAACTTCATCATCTTGTTCCTTATAGTTGCGGCAGCAGTAATTATCCTTGGGCAGTTGTTTATTCTATTGAAGCGGTTTGCCACCAAGGTACACACAAAGTACCAAACCTACCAACAGGAAAAGGATAACCAAACCACCACTCCTTCCAACTATGACGACAAGTGCACCATGTTCTCATGTAACAACGGGTACTTTATTATCGGCCAGTTTCTCCACTTATTTCTCCTAATCTTTGCCATGCCATTTTTGGTGTTCACCACCTTTATGTTTGTTCTGGCAGCAGAGTTGAACACCCAATCTCTTAACGACTTCCCCAGTTTATCAGTATTGCGTACCGGTGCCTTCTCCTTCACCACCCTGTATGACGAGTTGTTCCTGTCCAGAAATTCCACCGGGTCTGCCTCGGTATCTGCCAAGTCCTCTCGTCTCCACTTTTCCATTCCTATTCCCTCTATCGTGTTTGGAGCTATCTTATTCACCATATGGATCCTCCTCACCACCACGTTTATAATAACGTACATTATAACCCCGGGACGGCAACGGAAACCCCTCTCACGGTTGTACACTTCACTTAAGGCAATTCTCCTTTGGGATTTCTACTACAATGAATACGACCCACGGAAAGTGCCCATTATAGTCCTCTACGATATATTCCTGTTGGTATTTAAGCTGATTATAATTGGCGGAGTGCAGCAACAGGGGACGGTACAGTTAACCTGTCTTATTATAGTGTCGGTGGTGGACTTGCTCATGTTGTTTATCTACCAACCGTACTTTATCAAGTTGAAGGTGTTGAAGACCAACTGTAAGTGGATGTTCCCGTTGGCGAGACTAATCACCACCATATTATGTATACCCTATTTAAAGGGGTTGGGAGTGAGCGAGGGTGTCAAAGGGTACGTTGCCTATACCCAACTACTAATCCATGCGTTGGTGGCGCTTATGTTTTTGATTCAGTTGATTTATTGGCTTGTCCGCACCTTGATGGAGATGTGCAAGAGACATGGTGGATGCGGTCTAAATGGTACACCAACAGCACCAGTAACGACTACCACCAGTGGTAACAACGTGGTTGGAGCTGCTGTGGGTGCATACTTTAAACGGAGACGCCATCTGGCTGGCGCGGGAGTGCATGATGAATTTAACCAGGAGTTTGAGTACCACCCCGTAGTTAACTCATATATGACGGAACCAAAGTTCCAACCAGAGATCACCATGAATGAATCGTTTCCCCAACACCAGAAGTACGCTGATACAGTTGAACTTGACGAAGAGGAAGAAGGAGTCATGGTTGAGCCAGACTACTACTACCGCAGCAAGAGTGAACAGGTACTAGCTCGTATGAGTGTATATACAGCAGCGTCGACGTCAACATCTGCTACCACGTCCAATATTGGCGTTGGACGTACCAATAACCCCGCCACAGGATCAGGGTCACAGGAGGTGCTTTTAGAGCCGGTTCCGGAGCATATAGAACCCAGAGAAGTGGACCTTGCCTTAGAAAAACCAGGAAAGAGTGACGAGGATGATGTATTGGTCGAGGACGATATTACTTCGACGGATTCAAACCTTGGAAGGGTAGGCCGTGCACAGCGTTTATCGTTCCGCGAAGAGCAAAAGATATCCAACCTCCGCAAACAGCGCACTGACTATAAAGTCAGAGAGGGTGATTACATCTACAAGAAGTACTTTCAGGATAATGATAATAACGGAGACTACGAGGACGACTGGATGATTGACCCGGAGATTAGGGAGCTTTGGGATTTGCGCAAAGATAAGTGGAATGACCTTGGAAAGACCGATGATGATGATGTTGACGGCGAGAAAACAACGGGCAACTTTATGGAAAGTTCCAGGTTGAATATCGAGCAGTTGAAACGATTCATACCGGGTTGGAGTAGCAAGAACACGAAGAAGAGTGGCGTGGCCGAGCAAGGATTTCACGTGAGTCGTCCAAAGCAGTTGGTTGTACGGTCGATGGATGAGGTGTTGCGGGAACGGGCGAAGAAACCCCCCAAGATGGAGCAAGAAGAGGAAGAGCATTAATATCAAGGAAATATGGGTTAATTTTTAGTTTATTCGTTATATCTTTCAGTTCGTACTTTCGGTTTTAATTGGTTGTCTTTATTTAGTTTCAGTTCTATTGTCTATGGTTGAGGTGAAAGTATACGTTGCGCTCCTTTAAGTATTTGCTATACAAGTGGGTCACTTCTTGGCTCGCTTGGAGCCGGACTGGGTCCCATTTCCCCGTTGGGTCCTCTTCACAATATTCCTAATCAACTTTCCATCGTCTATGATTCTAAGGTCATTGCCAATCGTATTCCTAAGCACCTGTTCCACATTCTCTCGACACGCTTTAAGCGACTGGTATTCTGACTTGAGCACAACCTCGGCCATTTCCTCGCGAAATAACCCCGCTGGTGAGTCAGTTCGGAATGGCTGCTGGGAAACCTCGGGGTACTCATCAAGACGTAGCTGGAGAATCAGACGGAGATTGTCAAGTACACTTTGCGTTACCGCTTTGGATTCCACTAATTGGTAGCACTTGCTATAGATCCTAGCCACTGATGAGGCATCACTAAGAAACGACGCATCTTGGCTGTGAATTTGGCTAACAATAGCAAGAACCTGCACAAGAAACACAAGTGTCATGTTAACTTCCTGAGACCGGTAGCAGTCGTATGCATCGGTCACAAGTTTCTCTTCGTCTTCGTCATCTTCCTGCTGGTGTATCTTTACCAAAATTCCATCCACGGAGTCTCCCAACGTACATGAATAGTACTGCTTCACCAACAGCAACGGGACCTCTGCGAAGTCGTATTTCGATCCAGTTAGTTCCACATACCCGTACCGTCTCAATATTTCACTATTGGGATGGTCGGAGTATGTATTGTATATTTGCTCCTCCTTGGCAATTGCCTGGTTACTCACCATGATTAGCTTGGAGTTTTCATAAGTGAGAATGGCATTGTTGAGGTTAGTATCTGCGTTCAAAGTGTCTGCCAATGGGACCATTGATTTGACGTATTCCTCCTCCTCGTCATCTGTCTCGTCCCCACCTTCCTCGTCGATGTGGGGAGGTGGGACGTCGAAAGAGTACGACATAATTACCGTGGCTACAACATTAAACTCCTCGAGTGTCATTTCATCCAATCCCTCCACACCAGCCAAGTCTTCCTCAATTACCTTCCTAACCCTGTCATACATTTCCTGAACTTCACGATGCCCAATACGCAGTGTGATCAACGACGGGCGTAACTTTACTAGCTCATCCTCGGTCCAATACATCAAATGTTGGAAATTGTTCGTGCTAGCGTCACACGATAATGGCAACACCTGAAAATACGGGTTCCACCGTGACTTCGCACCCTGTTTCCATTCATAGTATAGAACAACAACCAAAGACTCCCACTGGCTCAACCGGTCAAATGCAGCTTTTGCCAGGCGGGTGTGGGTTTTTACAAGAGAGTTATTGCCGGCATTGAGAAGCAAATCTCGAGAGATGGTGAACAATGGTTCATTGGCTGCAATTGGTTCCACGGCTACAAGTCCACGGCCTTGGCCCAAACTTCGCAAATCTTTAATCGAAACTTTGGACGAGAGTTCTACATGGTTTGCAGTTAGCCAGGCCGAGAATTCCTCTGTTGCAGCAGTAAATGAGGCCATTTGGAGTGCTTATTAGGGTTATCCGATTATGTGGTGGAGTTTGATGTTTATTCTTTTTTTTTTTTATTTTTTTGTTTACGAGATGCTCATCGCATGGCACAAGTATATGCCATGCCAGTGGAAAATCCGGGGTACACGATAAATGTGCTTGTACAGGGTGGGTACTTGGCTTCAATGGCCTGGTTACCGCATACATGTCTAACCCCAACCACACATCCTTATCGGTATATTCTACTGCCAGTGTTTCCTAATAATATAAGCATGTGTATAGATATTTAAACAAACAGTATAAATTATTCTTTCTTGGGAACACATTCGTGGGCACCCAATTGTTTTACATATAATCTACTTGGAGCCCGAGAGCTTTCACTCTCTGAAAGCCTTCTTCTTCTCATATAGTTATCGTCACTAGTGGCCACGGCAATCAATTCATCGCCATGGCTCAAGTCGATTTTGGATATACTCTCAGGCTCACCTTCGTGGCTGAGGAATTTGGGGTACTGTCTCATTCTCTTTCTCAGCCCCAAGTCCCACAAGCACACCGCCCCATCTGACCCAGAGGTGAAGAGGGTCCCGTATGTACGGTTAAATCGAATCGAGTTCACCGGATACACCAAATCCAGCCCAGTTGTCTTATCCAAGTGACGGTGGCACTTGAATGTGAACCGTTTCTGCTGCTGGTACTCATGGCTCGGGTCAAAGTACTCTACCGATACTCTCCCATCAATGGTGGATAAGGCAAACCCTTCGTTGTTGGGAAAGGTTTTCAAATCTTTGATTTGGTACTTTAACCCCACTTCACGGGTCTGTAATGGAGCCGACAAGTTTTTAAAGTCGTATATCTCGATCGTGTTCCCATTTAGTCCACACGCGAGATACTTGTCAGACGTGTCCATGGTGAATATCCGTCGTGAGGGGGTACTTCCTCGGTATACCTGTACTGGTGTCAGTTGTCGTTGATCAACCAATTGTAATTTACCATTAAAAGAACTACAAACAAGAGTATGGTGGTCAACATTGCATATATTGTTAATCCCGCCATTGATTTCTTCATCACCAGCACCACCAGCACCACCAGCACCACCAGCACCACCAGCACCACTCGACTGGAGAAGGTTAGTATTGTCCAATTTCCCATTTTCAAAATCAAGTTCACGCACTGACCCATCCAACAACCCCACAAAGGACCGGTTCAAGGGAGTATAAAGCATACACAACGGAGTGTCATCGGTGCTAAACTGGTGCACGGGACTTAATTTAGGGGGCTGATGAGGAAAAAGCAAATTCTTCAAGTCATAGAGTAAAATCTCGTTACTCCAAGTACCAACTAGCAACTGGTGATTATCCCCGTGGGAGAACTTGACATCAGAAATAATATCTAAGTTAGCTGGAGCATGCAACTCCACGAATTGGCTCGGATGCGTCATTACGGCTACACAAGTGTCTTTATCGTCGCCAATTGCGAATACCAAGTCTTATATAAAAAGATAAAGAAAATAACACAAACTTCTCTCCAGAACAAGAGGATTGGCCATTTAAGTTTTTGTTCCTCCTCATCATGCCTCCCAGAGTGTAAACCGTATGATCACCCCAAAATTAATCCCCGGAAAACGGGGCTGTGGTCACGTGAAAATGATGAATGCAACAAGCAAAAAAAAAAAAAATACTAAGAAATTGCAGCCATACCCTACTAATGCTTAATCTTCAACTTGATGAGTTCCCCCGGGTCCTGGTCAGGTTCGACCCAGGTGAAGTTCTCGCCGTGGCTTTCCCAGTATTCAAGGAAAACAAGCTCGCTTTGTAGTTCGTTCAACACCATTCTCCGTTTATTCAACTCTTGCTTGAAAAACCGCTGTAACTGCACCACGTCTTCATCGGGAGAGTTGGTATTCCCAGCTCGGCTGCTAATAACTATATCGGTGTTATCGTTGGGTAGTTCCAAGACGTAGTCGGGAGTGGTGACATTCTTTAAATTCAGCAACCGTCTAACTTGCGAATGGTGAAAGTTGCGTATATTGACCTCGTGGTGTTCTTCCAAATGGTTGATGATTTTGTTAACTCCAAGGATTTCTTGCTGGTGGAGATAACCGTACAAGTGGGAATTATACTTTCTCCAGCTTACCCGTGACAAGCTGTCGATTAGATTGACTCGGAATAATCCGTAACTCACGGTTAGCGTACCCACTAGGTTCATTAGCATCCAAAACATCATGGGGGCCACAGGTAACACTACCGATTCGAGCCCGGTTAGCATCACGTTGATACCTATTAGCGTGACTACGATTTTCATAAATTGCTTTCGTCTGAATTCCAAGTAGTCAACCGAGTTTACTGTGCAGTCGAGAAGCTTGAATGCGTTATAGTAGTCATTCTGGTCTAGGATCGTGTTCAATGTCGTGAACACGAGCGAGGTGTCAACCACACGGCCGTGGCCGCGTATATGGTGCACGTGATTTTCCTGGGTGATTTCAATTAGATCCTGCACCGACCGGGGCTGTGGTGGTACAGTAATGTACCGGTTGACTATTAGATCATCAGCGATAACCTGGTGTTTATGCTGGTGGAAAAGAAAATCTACTAATTGCGACTCTAGCACGCTATTATTGGGCGCAAATTGAATGCCAAGGTCATTTTGCGCAACGTGCACTTTATACTGGCGGTTCTGGCGCTGCAACTGCCGATTGGCTTCGATAAAATCTACAAACAAGTCCCGTTTAGTGGTGTGAGAGGTGCTGGCCAGGCTATAGACTGACTGAAACTTCTTTAGTCGATGTCTGTAGGTTTCGTAATTTAGAGGGGGCCGAGAAAAGTAAGTACACGTTGAATAGAAAGACCGTCCGATAGCCCGCACAACCTTGTGCATAGTGAGGCTCTCGTTCTTACCTAAACTTGAGGGTGGGTAGTTGGAGATGGTGATGGTGGTGGCTTCCATCTTCTGATAGTGCGACATTTTAGGAGACATTTTGGGAGACATTTTAGGAGACATTTTAGGAGACATTTTCGGGGGACATTTTCGGGGGACATACCTATAAGTAATAACCATCCTATCCACCTCGTCTCTCAATAACGAAGCCAATTTTCCCCACCTTCTTCCCACCACCACCAGGAACCATCCACCTTATGCTACTCCAGAAATCACCCACCTCTTACCTAATATTCAGTCCCAGAGGTTACCCGGCCCCATATACAATCACCTCTTTTTCCTGTCACGACATTTGGAAAATGTCGCGCCATCTCCCCACTCATCACCATTACACTTCCCCATTGGGAAGAATCATAAACAGTGGTCCACCCTAGATAAAATAGTATCCCATAGAAGGTTCACCATATAATGGTGGTGTTTACGAAGGAAGACGAAGAAAAAAGCATGCTGATAAAACTAAACTAAAAATAAACCAATTCTCTTTTGTAGGACCCTTACAAGTATTATAGGAAATGAGTACTACTTTACCTATCAACGATACAGTGGACTATCCAAGGACTGAGATGGGTTCGTCGTCGTACCCTTCTGCACTGGAGGAAAAGAGCCAAAATGTACAATTGGATGAACAAAGCCAAGAAGTTACACAGCAAAACGAACCAGCACCCCCTGTGACTTCTGAACCAACATCCACTGATACTGTAAACAGTTACGAAACTGTTCCTACTCCATCAACTTCAGCTCCCACACCAGAACAAGCCAATTCGAGTGCTGAGACATCATCATCGCCCCAAGTACAAACCACCTCCACGGCTGTTCCTGCCATAATCACACCCTCGGCCCTGAGAGGCCCCTCAGTGACCATACTTTCTCCAGATTTCTCCGACCTTAAACCCCATTTCCCGCCAGCCCATAATAAACGAGAATCGGTCATGTCCAACCTTTCGGTTTATTCCGGAAAAGTTGCGGAAACCGGTGAAGCATTCAAGGCCATTCCCGTGCAGATTTTCCGCCACGAGAGCACTAAACACAAGAACAATTTAAAGTATATTGATAGCACTGATACATCTCTGGGTGATGCGGCTACAAATGCTAAGGAAGGCACAGCTACCCACGACAACGAAGACGCCGATTCCGGTGACGATGATTCGCTATTGATAGGCAAATTAGCCACCAGAACGAACCAAGGTAGAGAAGAGTTGGGTCCAGATGTTTCCTACTCGACAAATATCGAAGGTTCGATTCCTGCACGATCGCCACGAAGACCAACTTCAGTAACGCCGCAAGATGCAATACCAGGAATAGACAAGGTGTCAGAAGATAAGGCGTCAGCAGACAAGGTATCTGAAGCAGACCAGAACAGAAAATCACTCGATCACAAAAAGTCCATTCCGGTTGTAGTTCCCTTGCTGGTGGAGGAATCCCGCAGAAAGTCCATGCAAATTAGCGATGATTTGGAGAAGTTGATGCACGATGCGAATTCCATTACTTCCGGGTCGATTAGCGATGGGGAGGTCGAACCAAAAGCGAAAGCAAACCGGTTGGTTATTAGTGAAGAGGACCAACAAGAAGAGAATGACCACGGCAAACATGCACAACAACAGGAGCCAACCCAGCCAACCCCTGCACCAGACGTAGAGTCACCTCTTACTCTTGCGAAAACTAAGCCTCCATCGTCATCGTTGCCTCCACGTCCCTCTCTTGACCGTATTCGCCGGGCACGGAAAGTCTCTGCTAATATGCAACGGGCCCAGGAACAAGTATCGGAGCTGGTACGGACACCATCAACCCTAGCCGACGATATCGGCAAAGCAGCTGAAGCCACCAGCCTTACCCAGGGTATAATCACCGGTACAATCACCGATGAAGCCACCCCCCAGAAGACCCAGGAACCAGCGGGTGAAGACGAGGAAGAATTTTATGACATTTCCGAGCCATTTGTAGTTCAAGGCAGGGCCAAACCCGTACTTGACTCAACCAAGCTCGGCCGCAAGAAGTCCAGAAAACACAAGAGCAAATCCAAATCGTCGACCCATTTGAAACCATTCAGTTATGCCACCTTGATCAGCTTATTGGAAAGCATGAATGGCACGGTGATTGGCGCCGAGTTCAACCAATTGAATATCCCTACCCGAGAAAAGCAGTTGATTGAAAAGATTATTGATTCCTTATCACGGTTGACTTCGGATATGATTCTCGACCAGGCGAGATACGACGCTGGTATACAACGGTTGGAGAAGGCATTGAGGGCCTTGGAAGGGTTTATTTAATGGAATGTGTTCCTCTATTTATAGTTTTTTGTGTTTTTTTTTCCAGTATTAGCAAATGAATGCGTATTAAGCACCCGAGATATCATCCTATGCCCCGCTTCCCACTGCCTCTGTCCACGTATTAAACACTCACGAGTAACGATCAATTATCTCGTACACACCCTACTGTATACTACACATGACTTCATCTCCCCTCTATTTGGAGATACTGTATAAAACAATTACCGATTCTACCCATAATATCCTCAACTATATTAGTGCTGACCAAGTAATCGTAATTCAACTTGAACAACACCACTCCGTTTCCCCCCTCCCGGTTCTCCTCGCTCTTGATGAACTCGCTATGCTTTTTCCGCTGCATGTCGCACTCGTTGATGGACTGGAAAATCAACTCAAACAACTTCTTGTACTTGATATTCTTCTCCTTCAAGTTCTCCCGCAACGAAATCCTCACCAAATTCCGCTTAACGCTATCAAACTTGTTCTGCTTGAAGCTGACACTGATCACGATTTTATCCTTCATGATCTTCCTTACATTACCCGGAATCGGCGAGCTCAAATGGAACACATAGTGGATGGAGTTCAAATTGGTGAACAACACGTCAAAGTTCAATCTCAACAACCCATTGCTCAACCGGAACGGATGCTTGCTGATAATATCCTTAATGCCGACAATGGACCTCAAAACCGGGTTGATTTCTTGGAGGTACCGGATAATCCCCACAATCGAGGTCTTTTTGGGAATGGCAAAGTTCGCGTCTTCTCCGTCGATATAATTATCCGCGTAATAGTTGTCCAAATACCGATTCAAATACGTGATCAACAATTCTAGTTCCGGCTGGGTGTTCCCAGTCTTGGGCAAAATCAACCTGATTGAATCCTGGGCCAGCTCGGGCAATTTAATCTTGATGTTTTTCAAATTGTTATCTATCCGGATCGTGATGTCGTTGACCGAGTTTTCAAGAATTTCAATGTCATTTCTCCGCATTTGGTCGAGGATTTTGATTAGTTTGGCAAACTTGTTTAAATTATTGAAAATCTTGTCAAGCAACCGGGTCTTACTGGTGCTTGCTGTTTCATTTATTCTGCTTGTTAAATCAATCACGTCATTGGTTTCAAAATACGTCTTTTTTTCATTGATTTTCAAGTTTAGCTGGCTGAAATAGTCCGGCGAGTTCTGGATCGAAACGTTCCGCAAATTGCCAAACAATTTCAACTGCATCGAACTGTTACTATTATGGTGGCGAGTAACGAGTTTGATTTTTAAAAACAACCCCGTGGCCGAATTGTACACCGGCATCAAGTTGTTGTCATTATAAATCATCAAAATCGACTCGTAGATCAACGGCTTGTCCTGGGTGTCACCAGCCCCTTCGCCATTGAGGGAAATCTCCGAATTGATGCCAAACTTTTGCAACACCGGCTCGGCGTTGCGCACTTTGACAAATTTGATATTTCTAATTTGCAACTCTTCATGTATCATATGGTCAATAATCATATTGGAGCATTCAGTGGATAAGTTACTGAAGAAATCGTAGCCAAGTTTCGACGGTGCAACTCCAAAGTCATCTCCTGCATCGTCGTTGCCGTCGCTGCTGGTGCTGGTGCTGGTTCTGGTGCTGGTGCTGCCACTACCGCCAGCGCCACCACTGCCGTCAAAACTCAACTGCTGCACCCACTGAACCTTCCAGTCACCACTGATGGACTTGATCCGAGCAACCCACCAGTACGTATCAGTAGTGACTCCGCTAACCACATTAATCAAAAACCACGACGATGGCCAGTTCTTCCGTCGGTAGAACTGGGTTTTGTTATTGGCAATCGGCGATAAGAGCTTCAATTTACCCACCTCATAGTCACTCAATCTGATGATGTCGTTATTGATCCATTCCGTGGTGAACAACTTGTTATTGATTTCCTTGTTGAACACTTCCAACTTCAACTGAATCAAAAGATCAATAATGCTATCCACCATGTCGGCTTCACTGATAAAGTTCTTATTTTTGACCACGGCTGGCGGCGAGTTGATCTTTTTGGTGAACTGGTTTTGTATTGGCGATGGGTCGAGGAAGTAGAAGTAGCCGGTTAATGGGTTGATGGCAAATATCGTCGACTTGTTGGGTGACAACTTCAATAATAACTGGTGCGGGTTGATCATCGACACTTGTTCGGAATCGTCATCCTTGAACCGGGCCATTAGCTTATGATACACTTGGTCAATCAACAACTCAGCATGCTTGTTCACTACCACATTCAAGATTAGATCGACGTTTAAATCCTCGGGCTGGTCCTCGCGGTCGATAGTGTCACTGGAGTCATCGGCAATGGCACTTTCGTACTGGTCCAGCTGGCTGGCGTCCGTGGTGGACCCCAGCAAATGCAATTTGAATATCTGGCCCAAGTCCTCATCAAACTCGTACCGGCCGTTCTTGAACCACCGGTAGTTTAAATTGTAACTCATGTCGATCCCCAACTCTATAAACGATTTCCACCCTTTGGATAAGTAATGGGCACACCAGTAATTGGCAATGATCAACGACCGTCCATTCTGGTAGTTTATTTGGAGGTTGCCCCTCCACTTGGTGTTGATCAATAACTCCTTCAACTGCTTGGCAATCAAGTATAATTTGAACGAAATGGTATACTTGTGTAGTAGATCGTACAACCCTTCGAGTCCGTGGTTTAGTAGTGTTACATTGGCGACCTTTTCCAACTTGGCGTGGGAGCTGGCGGGTAGTTTGGTGATGATTTTGTGATCGCGGTGGGTGATCAATGACGTCTCGGGATTGATACCGAATAGAAACTTAAAGTCGATAAAATAGAACGGCGACTTGTGGTACTCCAGGGGGTCGTCAATAATCATGTCATTGGCCACACTCACACTTACCTGGAATTCGTTGGGCACGGTGATGTAGGCACGGCCGTCTCGGATTTCGTAGTTTTGGCCAAACCGTTTCGGCACATCCATCAAGGCGAATCGGGTCATCAACACCAAGTTCAAGTCCTCAAGCACCTGCAACGTCTTTTCCGGACTGATGCGATTGGTTTTGATATGGTTGTACGACGGCAACTGGGGTCTTCCCTTGAACAACACCTCCAATGCCGTGATCAAATCGGAGTTGGGTAGCTTGGCTCCACTAAACCCGGTCAACGTATTTAGCTGAAACGCCAACTGTTCATAGTGGAACTCCTGCATTCGAAACCAATTCAATAGGTCAATAAACTTGGACACGTCTTTGGCGTTGCTGGCCCACTTCACAAGGGTGTAGATCTTGACAAAGTCCTGGCGTAGGGAGATGATCAACTCGAGGAACTTTTTCTTTCGGGTAACGTCGGTGTCAGTTTCTTGGGTGGCGGCGAGGTTCTCTATTAGGGTGGTGAGTTGTTTGTATGCTTCTTGGGTGTAGAACTTTAGCACTACCGATAGGGGAATGATGTTATTGGTGATGTGGGGTATTTCCAGAGGCAATGGGATGGGTGTGGTAGGGGAAGTGGTGGTGGTGGACACCTTCCCATTGACGGCTAGGTGGTTGGGGGAGTTTCTTGAGTCACCATTGGTCACATCCATCTTGTGCATGTTCATAGGGGGATGGTGTGTATATATATGTGTGTGTGTGGAAGGGCTGCGATGGGGGGGTGCAGGTATACAACGACTCTGCGGACAAAAACCTCCTCAAAACACCAGGAAGTGAAGATGGCGTATATAAATTAGCAGTGGTACGCCCCTCCTCTAAATTCTGCGGGAGAATATCGCGTATATAAATTATAAGGAGAAAGTGGCCACCAGGAAACACCCACAAAGTAACAAAACACTAATCAGGGGGCGACGAGATAAGGACAGCACAAAGGGGGTGTATGTGTATTTGTCCACAATAGACCCGAAGCAACAATAAACCAGAGACAGAAATAACTACAAATGTTGGTAAACAAAACACAGAGGAAAAAGGGCAGCCAATATTGGAATAAAAATATATATATATAAACCAACAAAGGTGGGAACAAGTAATAGTACAGAATGGAGGGGGATGGTTAATGTCGCTAAGAAGCTGCTGGTGGTTATGCTGTTAATGGTGGTGGTGGCGGTTGGGCGAGTGGAGATTGATTGCTTGCTAGCTAGATTGGGTAGTTGACTGGTGGGATGAAGGTGGTTGTGGTTTAAGAGGAGCCAAATGTAGCCAAAATGTAGAGAGTGTCTCTTTTTTTTTTTTGTTTGCTTTTGGTTGCCTCGGGATTGCGTGAGCACGGGGGTTACCCGGCTGAAGAAGAAGCCAAGACATAAGAGGGAGATCACGGTTGGTTTACCAGGAGATGGTGTTATTGGGATAGTCGTTGTGGGAATGGTGGTGCTCGGAGAAGGTGTGGTGAGGGGTTTAGGAAATTGGTGTTGTTTTGGAGAGAAAGTGAGGGCAACAGAAGAGATGTTGAAGGCATATTCATAAAGGAGAGTAGCATGTGGAGTTATATGGGTAGAAGAGCGATATGTAGATATAGAGTTTCGTGATTACATGTGAGCAAGGTGATGATTTACAAATACGGTAGTATAATATAGTTGTGTTTCTTACTGTATCCTTTTCTGGTGGTAGTTGTATCTGTCTTTATTGGTAACTTGTAGATTCCATGTCTATGCCAGGAAGTCTTCCTTTCACTCCGTCTGGGAGCATCCATTCCATCTAGGAACATCCATTCCATTTAGGAACATCCAGCTACAAGTCACCACACCCTTTCCCACACACCTACACTACACATATTCACACACTATCAACATATAATATACATTAAGACTCTCTAGCTATTCCCACGAATATACATCAGACATTTTTTATATACACGAAACTGGCCAGCCCAGTTATTTCTCCCCCTCGCCCAGCTCAGGTTTCCTTGGGCTTCCCCTTTAATCTAGGATATAGTCTTTGCGCATGGTAATTAATAGTAGACACAGTCTCTTTCTGAGGCTTGTGCACTTCCATACAGGTCTTCAATTCCTTTTCAAATGCCTTGCACACAGCAGCCCCATCACCGTTGGACGCCCAGCAGTTCAATAGAGTAGACATAAACACTACACACTCATTAGTGGCACGATTAAGTATAGGTCTACGAATTTTAAGACGAGGAAGAGGTGGAAGGCTCTTAGGTGGAGGCCCAAGCTTCTTATATGCCATGGTTAAGTATATCCCGTCTACAAGCAAAGTATTGGATAAGCTGTTGAAAACTGGTGTAGAGTTGAAGAAAAGAAAAAATTTTTTTTTTTTTTTTTCGAGGTTTAACCAGTTGGTTGGTTCGGTTAGTATGGAGATATGGAGTATCAACCCAGATTATCATAGGCCTACTGTTGGAGCATATGAATATCTATTTAATAGTACGTTTGTGAAACTATAAAAAGTAGCACCTCCCTACCTGTAATTTCTGAAACGAGAAAGAGGACCCATATCTTGGTATCTCCTCTTCAGCTTCGTTCTCCCCCCTCTCTAATGGTCTCTCTTCTCGAGCTTCGTTCTCCCCCCTCTCTAATGGTGCCCAATAACAAAAAAGAATGTGTAATGAACTTAGCGTAGTCTCCAACCTCCTAGGTTTATGATTTCTATACTTATCCTTCTCCCCCCGTTTTAAAAAGAACACATTAAATCCTCATTAGCATCTCCTCCTGTATGACGCCCAATACTTCTTATCGGTCGTGTTAAAGTGCCACCACTGCTTTAGGTAGTGCTTATACACAACCGAGTCTACTCCAGCAACCAAAAGCCGGGCCTTTGGCTTTGCAGTGTTCAGTTTCGCAGTCACCTTCCTAGCGCAAGATTTACGTCCATTCCTGGGATTCAACCAGCAAATCCGCACGAAATTTCTCTCCCTGTGGGGTTTGTACACTATGCCGTCTATACTGGCATCGAATCTAAGTGGCGGACCAAGCAGCTTCATCAATCGGTCCACCACAGCCTCGATCTGCCGCGTTAGCTTGGTCTTGAACTTTACGTACTCCCGTGGATGGTGGTATTTGCTCACAGACAAGAGATTGGTGTGGAAATATATGTTCATCCATATCAATTTGGTTAGATGCATACGGGCTTTCTGTTTCTCATGCCTTGTCCTACAGAGCACTGCCAGCACGGGTAATATGGGGAAGTTCTTCTTCGTGGAAAGGGTCCTATCGTCAACCACAACGCACAGACTCTTTATTATGTCCTGGGGGAAAAGGAATAACAACTTTGTGTACCGCGAATACTCGTCAGACAATGAAATTTGCAATTTGGTAACCTCG
The DNA here is from genome assembly GCA_030572135.1 of Intestinozyma alai. NCBI lineage: Eukaryota > Fungi > Ascomycota > Pichiomycetes > Serinales > Debaryomycetaceae > Intestinozyma > Intestinozyma alai. Next base: position 161,015 of record JAJLZI010000015.1, on the reverse strand, counting down.
CTTTCGAATTTCAACGCTAGCGGAGACTCGTCGAATATGTCCAAAATGGCATACTTGTCCAAGGCACCATACTTGGTGACGGGTGCTTTTATGCCCCTTTTTGGATCCTCCAGGGGCAACTGGCGATTGCCCGGCAGCTGTACAAACCTACTCAATGGCCGTATCCATTTTGGGTCAAGGTTCACCGCGTCATCCTCAGGTTCTACAAAGTCCATATCCCTTTTCTTCACGCTGATGGTGGTTCCTTCAGCCAGCAAATCCTCAACAAACTCCACAGGCAACTCCTTTATCCTGTCCACCTGGTGTTCTTTCGATCTCAACGGCAACCCCGACACGGTACGGTCAAACCCCACCACATTATACGGCAAATCGAGCAAATTCTCTCTGTAGAAAAAGCTGCTAGGGTTCAAATTAATATTTGTTCCTGTCCTTCGGGAAACCTTGAATTTGTCAGCTACACCATTAATTTGCTGCACCAATTTTTCAAATTCAGTCAAATCCCGGCGAAACATCCGTTTATAGTACTTGCCATGTACCAAAGCGTCGCGGTCCAATTTGGCCAATTCGGCATATACACGTTCTACTTTGTCTGTGTCGTTTTTACTCAATAAATCTATTTTCTCAGGAATGTTTCTTAAGAGAATAGAGCGATCGAGAAATGCTGGGGGAAGATAACTGAACAACCCTGTTCTTTGGTACTGGTGCTCAAGACTTATATCGGCTATGCTTCTGCGAGAACTACAAGCGTAAGAATCGTGCAAGAGCCGTTGGGAGATTTCCTCGTCTTTTTGGCGTGATTTGGTGGTGACGGGGGCACTTTTTTGGTGAGAAACTTTACAGGGTCGGGGGATTTTGCTATTGCCCGGTGTTAGGGGGTAGTTGAGGTTTTTGTTTATTGTTGACGAGGTTTCATTTGGAGGGTTGGTGGGAGCAGTGGCAGTGGCGGTGGCGGTGGCCGTAGCCGCAGTAGCAGCAGTAGTGGCATCCTTGGATGTTGGTTCTGTACACTTATCATCGTTTTTCTCATCCTCCGAGTTCAAGGTTCCTTTCTGCAACTTAGCACTCAAGTTCTTAAGTGCCTTCTCACTCTTCAGTAGCTGTCTGGTAGTGGTAAAGCTTCTTATACCAGTGTATACAACCCCGCTAGGACCACACATAAACCCACCTAGAATAGTGAGGGAGTTTTGTGAGGTGAGCATGGTTGAATATACAAAGCCCTACGTAGAACACAGAAAATAACACCCGTTTAAACCTTTACACCTTGCAAGAATAAACCCCCAGTGTCCAGATGAAAAAAAAAACCGGAGAAGAGCAAAGGTTATGAAGCCTACTACTTAATGACTTGTAATCAAGTAGAACGGAGTCGGTAGGGGTAAAAAAGAAAATCTACGCCAACTACGTTCCGAGGTTTATTGGTTGGCTACTATATGCAGGAAACCGATAACTGATTTCTTAGGTATGGAGTAGTATTGGTGTTGGCTTGGATGTTTGGATGTATGGAGGGGGGGGGTCTTAGTATTAATGAACAAGAGGGAGGGGGGTCTTAGTATTAATGAACAAGAAGGAGGAATGGGTATGATGGAAGGGGTTCCTGGGTGGTGTGTATTTCTGAGTACTGGTTTTTTGGTGTTTCCGGTATCGGAGTTGGTGGGGGAGAGGTGGTTGGTAGAGATTAGGGAGATTAGGGAGGACCTAGCGTTGACTAGACATTGTATGGGCTACCGTGCCTGAGTCTCCAGATCCAAACCAAGTAGCTAACTGGGGCAAGTTAGACAGGAATGTATAGTGGATCTCGTGTATTAAACTTATACGCAGTTTATCGTGCAAAGCTTCGAGGCTGGTATTAGTGATACTTCCCATAAGACCGATGTATGGGAACCAGTCTTCTCCGCCTTTGGGTATTGATTTCCTCCAAGACGGCATTGTCTTGTGATTCGGAAACTGGTCCATTTTTAGATGTAAGCTTTCGTGTGAGATTAAGTTACTTAATATTGGTCAAGCTTTCATTACCTTGATTAACTTTCATTGCCTTGATAAGCTTTCATCACCTTGATTAATTCTCACTACCTCGATTAACTTTCACTACCTCGATTAACTTTCACTACCTCGATTAACTTTCACTACCTCGATTAACTTTCACTACCTAGATCAACCCTCATTACATCGTTAATAGAGTTTCATCACTGTCACACCGATTTTACAACCACGTATCCTTCAAACCAACCACTGAAACCATCTAAGCCTAATCACCCCAAACATCGACCAAAGCTTAACCTAAACTATGATTAGTGATCCCAATTAACTATTACCCATAAACATTATCGGCAGTCACTTCCAGCCCCCCCTCCTCCTCCTACAATTCAACGTGCAATATCCGTTACTGTTCAATTCTGAAATACAAATCTAATAACTCTCCCAATAAAAATAATGTACATAATAAACAAATCCTAATAAACCGTACCCTGATAAAAATGAATATAAATAAATGTCCCTCCTAGTTGTACACATAAGCCATCTGTTGCGCTGCATAAGCGTTACTGTTCAACAGTATCAACAAATTCTTCAATTCCTGTTCCTCCTTTAATGCAGTGAGCTCTATTATGGGGTCAACTTTATCGCAAGGCGCCGAAAGCGTGCTACTGGTGGTAATGGTTGACGAAATCGAGCTGGCTGACTGCGACCGGTTGTGGAACGAGGCTTCGGTGGATGAAGATATCACTGAAGATGATCTAGAATGCATAGGGGTAGGAGACGTAGAACTGACGGTAGATGCTGGCGAAGCAGAACCGGTGAGACGAGCCACGTCCAAGTATTGGTGGTGAAGCTGCTTTTGTTGTAACTGTTGTTGTTGCTGCTGTTGTTGCTGCTTCTGCTGTTGTATCTGCTGCTGTTGCCTCGACACAAACAACCGCATTTTGGAGGTCTTGATAATGTCATACCTAATTGGCTCCAAGAACCCGTCCAAGGACTCCACCATCTCGTCGTTGCTCACCTTCAAGTCCCAGTTCAACAAGTAGATCAACTGGCGTTCCATCAAGTTGATATCCTTGGTGCTAAACAACCCGTCGGTATACTTTGACCAGTGCTTGTTCTTGGGCGAAGAGTCGTTGTGGAACTTCGACGACAAGATGAGACAGCTGAGCAAAATCCGATGTCTTGTGCATGCCAACCCCAGAGCGTTTTTGGGCAACTTCGACTTCAACCTCTGGAGGTACACCAACGTAGCCATCAAGGTGCCAGTGTATACATTTGTATACCGCACCAACCTAGTCAAGAACGTCATAAGCGAAGGCAATTGTTTCATCGTCAGGTCCTGCGACGTATACTTCTGGTTCTTGGTGTCTTTACATGGAATCACTTGCAAGGTGGACACCACCAACTTGTGGAGCATATCCTGGGTCACGGGACCGGAGAGGAATACTTGCAAAGCTTTCAAGTCGAGAGCAGACACCATTGTTTACTTTTAGTTGGTTGTTTTTTTTTTCTTTTCGAGGAAAGAGTCTAGCTATTGTATGAAGGATGAATATATAAGTGATCTGACCTGGGAAGTGAAAACCAAGGTGAACCTTTTATGCGATTTGTTCACTTATTTATAAGCTTTCCTTGACAGGCTGATTTTTGCTCAATTAAGTTAAATGTGGTAAGTGCCAACCGTCGAATGTACACAAATATTATCCTTATACTGAAAGGATAAACATTTTTAGGTGTCCAGCTAAATTGACCGCGTGTACAATGAAGAAAATAATTATCCACCTTGGAGGGATACCTTGCATGACGAATGGCAAAAAAATAAAAATCAAATAAAAAATATATACACCAAAAAAAAAAGAGTCTCCAAACCAGCCATTTTGATTTCTTGACAGGTTTATTAGGTGCATGCATGCGTGAATGGGTAATTCTTGGTGGGGCAGCAGCGAGATGGCGAGAGGGGGGAGGCGAGCATTAATCTTGGATTGTTTGCAGCGGTTGTCTAGTGACCGTTCAGTCAAGATGCAAGTTGGAGTATGCGGAGGAAGCACCCTAGGCGCTCGCTAAATCGCAACTGGAAACCCATGCTCTTAACGAATTACTTAGTGTCGTATGATTGGCAAATCTGGGCATGTTTTTTTTTTTTGGCTAATTTTTTTTTCTGGCTATTTTTTTTTTGGCTAATTTTTTTTTCGGGTCTTTTTTCTCGGGTCTTTTTTTTCGGGTCTTTTTTCTCGGGTCTTTTATTTTTTTTTGGGGTTTTTTTCTTGTGCCTGATTTCCTTTTCTTTAACCTTTTGTGTGGTTGTTACAGAATAAGCTGTAAAGGACAGAACCTTAGCCAAATATGCTTGCTGTGCAAAGTGGGAGGTTGTCACTCCTTTCCTAAGGCTAATTGTCACTAAAGATAAGGGGCGGGAAGGAGGCTGTAAACACGTTGTTGTTGGTGGTCGATTTATTCCCTTTCCATCGTGGATTCTTCGCGGTCTGTTCCAGCGCCAGGTTCTTCAACGCCAGATTCCAGCGCCCCATTCTTTTCACGAGGTGTTCTCATTGACCAACAATGACGATTTGTATCATTTATTTCTCTAAATGGATTCAAGGGGGGTTTTCTTGTTTGTTTTTCTTTTTTGCCGGCCGTCCATTGTTCTGCTTCCTTGCAACCGTTCTTGTGCACCAAAGTGAAAAGTCTTGGTGTGCTAACTAAATGTGTTCTAATCAAGCTTAGTCGTCCAAACAATGGCAGCAAAATTGAAATAATAAAAAAAAACACACCCTACTTCAATGCTGCCAAAAAGACAACCAAAACAAAAACAAACTAGCAAGGGTCTTGTATGGGGGAACACCCTCCACGTAGTCTGGTGACTGCGATGGATGTGGTAGTGTTCATATGTAAACACCACATAAATTGTGTATGGTATCATCACCTGGCTCCATCTCCCACCTCTCTTCCCACCTGCTCCCTTCCCATAGGTTAAGACTTTTCGTTTACGCCAATTTACAACCAAGCACACAGTGACCTTTATGACAAAAAAAGAAAAGTTGCTGGGTGTGGGCTTTTTTTTTCTTGAAACCGCTACACGGGAAATAAGTGACAAGGTGTCCCTAAAGGATGGAATGGAACCGAATTCACACAAACAGGGTTTCAACTTGGTATTGTCCAGATCGTCGGTCTAAAGTTTTACACCATGAGGTGTGTATATTTCTATGGTGTTCTAGATAAAGAAAAAAAAGGGGGGGGAGAGAGAGGGGGACAAGTATATGGTAAACAGACAAGGAGGAAAGGAGGTTAATGCTGTATAAGGAAAAACTCAATTCTCGGGACAATTGTGAATGTACAGCGCGTTGAAAAAATGCCGTCGCTAAAAAAACCCCCAAACAAGGAAAAATAAAATCTGCATATTTTTTTTTTTTTCTTTTTTGGCTGCCCCAAATTTTTTCAGCGAAATATATCATTGCTTTTTTTTTGCAGTTTATTTCTTAGTTGGGTTCGTTGTTGCAGCCGCTCTTGCTTGGTAACTTCGTATGGGATGCAAAATTTCCATTAACCGATTTAGGATATGTGATGACGGGTTTTCTTATTGGCTTGTCTTCTGCGACATTTCTTGTAGTTGATACCGCACGATGATGCAATTGTGCCGGAAGAGAAGTTGCGCTTATCCGCGGCCGGATTGCGGTGTCTCTATGTTTGGGGCGGACCCGAAGGCTATAGTTTGTTCCGGGACCTTGTTCCAGGCTGGGAAATGTGCCGTGGGTAATGGGACGCCGTAGCGCCACTTGTCGTAATTGCTTGTCTTATGGCTGTAGAACCATCAGGGGGGCTGTACTCCATATCGGGCACCATTGCGTTTTTCTTGATCTGGAGTAAGGCGTGAAGAACATGGGGATGTACCCCCATAGAAAAAGAGATGTGTGCGGAAGGAGCAGTGTGTGATCACCCAGGGTACACCAGAAACACCAGAACGGAGGTGGCATGCATTGTTAGGAAAGTTCCACCACTTTTGACGTGTTTGAGAGAGGAGGCGGGGTCGCTTGTGATGTGACTAACCAATATGTCAAGATTCCTGGATACGAGGCGGCCAGTCACTAATTTGGCGGCGCCGAACTAGTGTTTGTCATACGAATTCGTCAAACGTCTAGAAGCCCTGGCGGAATAGTAATCAGAAATGCGCTCTTGGCAGTTGCCTCGCGTTTCCCTAGGTATGTTCGAGTTGATAATCTTGGTTTCTAAATTGCTTGTGTGGGGTGGGAAAAAAAGGGTCACAATTGCTTGGAGAAGCGCCATAATTTGCTTGGGGAAAACGGCCGTATTTTGCTTGAATAAACGGTCGTATTTGCTTCGGGGGAAACGGTCACGTTTGGTTGGGTGGAGAAAAGGGACATGATTGCTTGGAAAAACGGTCATGTGTGCCTGGAGAATAGGGTCGTATTTGCGTGGAGAATAGGGTCATATAGTTGGATAATGCGGACATATTTGCTTAAGAATAGGTCACACTTCATTGGATAAACTAGCCACATGAATATGGACTATAATTACCAAATGGGAATTAGAGTTTAGAGCTTCCTCACGGGTTTACAAGATCGATAGAGTATTCAAACACCAATGTCACCCTTGTCAAGCATCCCCCAATTCAATTGTAAAGGATACAATAATGCGCATCATACTTGGTAAGAGCAATACTCTCACCCTATATTACCAAAACGTGACCATTCCAGGTTCTTCTCATACTCCAAACTACCCAATACATCACATCCTGGTTAAACCACCAACCACTACTAGCAAATCTACTGAAGAATCTTCTAGAAAACCAAAACCACACCTCCAAATCTTCAGCAGGCGAGAAGAAAAAAAAAAAATGCCTCCACTTGAAAAACCTCCATCCTCCTCAAACTCAATCCATTATCGTTGACCCTCCACCATACACACAATATGACTACTGCAAACGAATACAAAGCAGAAGGTAACAAATACTTTGCCGCTAAGGAATTTGAAAAAGCCATTGAATCATTCACCAAAGCTATTGAGGTCCTGTCTCAGCCAAACCATGTTCTTTACTCCAACAGATCGGGATCATATGCTTCGTTGAAGAACTTTACTAAGGCTCTTGAAGATGCTGAAGAATGTGTGAAAATTAACCCTGCTTGGGCTAAGGGGTATAACCGTGTCGCTGGTGCCCATTATGGATTGGGAAACTTGGAAAATGCTAAGGATTTCTACCAAAAGGCGTTGGATTTGGATACCCTGAACGCTATGGCCAAGGATGGTCTTATTTCGGTCGAAAATGCTATAGCCGCTAGAAACTCTCAGCCAGATATGGGGTTGGGTGCGATGTTTTCCGATCCTAATCTTATTACCAAATTGAAGAACAACCCCAAGACGGCGGAGATTATGAAGGACCCCACCTTGGTGCAGAAGGTGTTGGATATCCAGGCTAATCCCAAGGCTAACGCCACTCAGTTTTTGACTGACCCAAGATTGATGACGGTTATGGCTGCGTTGATGGGGATTGATTTGGATATGCCAGATATGCCACCAGCGTCGTCTTCTAGTGAGGCTAAGGCTGCTGATGAATCTTCCAAGTCTACCGAACCACCAGCACCAAAGTCCGCACCAGAACCGGCTAAAGAGGAGCCACAAGCTTCGGCTGAACCCTCGGAAGACGTGGAGATGGAAGACGTTTCACCAGACTCCAAGGAAGCCGCCGATGCCGCCAAGGCTGAAGGAAACGCGTTGTACAAACAAAGAAAGTTTGACGAAGCCATTGCTGCCTACGACAAGGCTTGGGAATTGCACAAAGACATCACCTACTTGAACAACAAAGCCGCTGCCGAATACGAAAAGGGTGACTATGATGCCGCTGTAACCACGTGCGAAAAGGCCATTGACGAAGGCAGAGAAGTGAGAGCCGACTATAAATTGATTGCCAAATCGTTTGCCAGGTTGGGGAACGTCTACTTGAAGAAGGACGACTTGGAAAATGCTGCCAAGTTCTTTGACAAGTCATTGACGGAGTTTAGAACCCCGGAAGTGTTGAACAAATTGAGAGCAACCCAGCGGGAGATTAAGGTCCGCGAGGCCCAGGCGTACATCGACCCAGAAAAGGCCGAGGAAGCACGTTTGCAAGGTAAGGAGTTCTTCACCAATGGAGACTGGCCTAATGCAGTCAAGGCGTATACGGAGATGGTTAAGAGAGCTCCAGAAGATGCTAGAGGGTACTCCAACAGAGCTGCTGCTTTGGCCAAGTTGTTATCGTTCCCTGATGCCATTCAGGACTGTAATGTGGCCATTGAGAAGGACCCCAACTTTATTCGTGCTTACATCCGTAAGGCCAATGCTCAGTTGGCCATGAGGGAATATGCTCAATGTATGGAGACTTTGAACGAAGCCCGCGACAAGGATTTATCCTTGGGTGGTAAGAATACGACTGAGATTGACCAGTTGTTCAACAGAGCGGTGTCGCAGAGATTCCAGGCTATTGAAGGTGAGACCCCCGAGCAAACCATGGAACGGGTGTCCAAGGATCCCGAGGTTGTGAAGATTTTGCAAGACCCGGTGATGCAAGGTATCTTGGCCCAGGCCAGAGACAACCCTGCAGCATTGCAGGACCATATGAAGAATCCTGATGTGTATAAGAAGATTAATTTGTTGATTGCCGCGGGGGTTATCCGGACGAGATAGGATGTGTATATAAGGATAGAGGAGTGTTTGTAGTGGATGCGTGTAGTGATTTAGTGAGTATAATGTAAAGAATGCGAATTTGCTGGTTGTTTTGTTGTTGGTTGTTTTGGTGTTGGTTGTTTTGTTATTGGTTGTTTTGGTGCTGGTTGTTTTGTTGTTGGTTGTTTTGGTGTTGGTTGTTTTGTTATTGGTTGTTTTGTTGTTTGACCGCTTTAGTTGTTATGGTTACCAATGAGGAACCACACCACCAGAATAAAACTCCTGCTGCCAGTATAACGACATCCACAATCCTAAACGTAATTACCACAGATATCAACAAACAAATGCTACTCTCCTACTAAACCCCAAATGTTACAGAAAATGAGAGAGAGAGAAAAACCTGGCTGCGAAAACCTCCTACAAGACCGACATCCAATAACACACCTCCTATATTAGACCAATTACTCTACTATTCATTAGTATAAAGCACTGCAGAGTAGACCTGAATAGAGCCATACACACTCGGGTAGTAAACATGCCACTCCCGTGTGGCTCGACTCGGTATAAGATATATAAATTACCGTGAATAGCCGAACCCGCCTAGAGTATATAAACTCTGCTCATCGCCCGAGGTTTCATTTTTCCGCCAGATTTTTCTTTTTTTTATTTTTTCTAGATTTTGTTATCACGTGCCAGCATCACTATACTGGAGGAAATAGTGGTATGACTTTTGTGTATGGGACTGACTCTTTGTACTGTACGGAGGTTTCCGGTTTCTGAGAAAATACCTATATGGGAAGGTTTAAGTGATGACGAGTGGTCATGACTGGCTCATAACTCGACATGGCCTCCAACCTGCCAGGGAAGTGACGTATATGAGAAGAGGGAATACGTAATCGTAAAATCATGACAAAAAAAGAAAACACTACATACTCAACTGTGACCTGTTTTTATGTTTGTGATCACGCAACTATGGTTTGGGTTCTGTGTTCCAACTTCATACTAGAATGTTTCAATAGTTTGTATTGGTGAAACCAATTATGAGCACGACAATATGAAGCCGCCTTATGAACAACCAATCACCTTGCCATTGTTATATTGTTTTTAAACACTGAAGTCCCTCTCGAGAACGGCGAATACACAAGGCATTGGGCAGGTTTGCACCATTTTCATTTCCCGGCCGAGAAGGATTATTTTTTTTTTCTTCTTTTTCTACAGCAACGCCGTGCAAATATTTGCATCATTTCATTCCCGAAAATGAATGAAGGAAAAATAAATAGGCAACTGCAACCAAGAATTCTTCTCTCGCTTATTTGACCCGATGGGTTGATTGGACTGGATACGATGACGAGTGCTATGGTAGATGGATGGAGTGGAGAATATAGTGACTACGGAGTTGCTTTTTTATTTTTCTTTCCCTTTTTTTTCCCCATTGACTGAGTGACATTTAATACTTGGGGTGTTTCCGGTTTTTGCTTTCTCTGTAACCTTAAGTTCTTGTTTGATAATTTACCCTATAAACTAGAGTTCGCAAGAACACTTTATAGGTTCTTGTTGTTTTTTGTTTTGTTTTTGTAAGTGTTATCTTATCATACTTGTCCGTGGTGGCTGAAAGTTGACGTATTAGTCTGTATTACATTTTGTGGAGAGAGCAGTATCCAAAACAAATAGTGTGATCAACTTGGCTATGGATAAATCATTGAGTCCAAAGATAACTGGTTCCTTGCTGAGCTGCTCGATAGAGAAGGCGACTCAGCCGCCAAGTGTACAACCAGAATCAAGATGGGGTCGTATAAAACACTCCTTCAAACGGGCAAATGCCCCAGACCTCTCCCACGTAGATAACTCGCAGTTTGCCGATATCGAACGGGCAAATAAGGGTACCAGTGGTGAGGATTTGCACCGTAAATTGGAAAATAGACATATCCAAATGATTGCTTTGGGTGGAAGTATCGGTACTGGTCTTTTAATTGGTAGTGGAACCGCACTAAGGACCGGTGGACCAGCCGCGCTTTTAATTGCCTGGGGATTGGCTGGATCCATGGTGTTTTGCGTTATTCATGCCTTGGGAGAAATGTGTGTAGCTTTCCCGGTTAACGGAGCATTTTCCACCTACGCCACCAGGTTTGTTGATTCTTCGTGGGGGTTTGCTGTGGGATGGAACTACGCTATAATGTGGCTATTTGTGTTTCCGTTGGAGTTGATTGCCGCGGTGATGTGCATAACCTATTGGAATAAATCCATAAACCCTGTGGCGTGGGTAGCCATATTCTACGTCTTTATCGTTAGCATCAACCTTTTCGGGGTCAGGGGCTACGGCGAAGCTGAGTTCTACTTGACCATCTTCAAGGTGATTGCCATAGTTGGGTTTATTATTTTGGGGGTGGTGTTGGTGTGCGGTGGGGGACCCAACCACGAGTTTATCGGCGGCAAGAACTGGCAGTTGGGAGCCTTTTCCAATGGGTTCAAGGGGGTCGCCACAACCTTTATCACTGCTTCTTACTCGCTTGCCGGGTCTGAAATGGTGGGGTTGGCCAGTGCCGAAGTTGCCAACCCCCGGAAAGCCCTTCCCAAGGCCGTAAGACAGGTATTTTGGCGGTTATTCTTGTTCTACGTATTGTCGTTGATGCTTATTGGATTGTTGGTCCCCGCCAACCACCCTGATCTCCTTGGCGGGGGCGACTCCAGCACGTCACCGTTTGTGTTGGCAATTAAGGCCGGGGGCATCAAGGTGCTACCATCGATATTCAATGCCTGTATTTTGGTGTCGGTGATATCAGTAGGAAACTCAGCTGTGTTTGGCAGTTCGCGTACTATCCAGAGCATGGGTGCCCAGGGCTTGGCTCCAGAATGGTTTGCCTACATTGACCAGCGAGGACGTCCATTGGCGGGATTGGGTATTTCGGCTTTATTTGGCTTGCTCTGCTTCCTTGCAGGTTATAACAATAACGGCGAGGTGTTTGGGTGGTTTATGAGTGTAGCTGGGTTGGCCACCATCTTCTCGTGGTTTAATATTGGCTTGTGCCATGTACGGTTCAGGTTCGCCATGAAGGTGCAGAACCGGTCGACCCTGGAACTTGCATTTACATCTGTGGCGGGGATTTGGGGATCGATATACTCCATGGTGTTTTTATTGGTGGTGCTTGTGGTTCAGTTCTGGACGGCATTATTCCCTCTTGGAAGCGGCGGCCAGGCCAGCGCCAAGAGCTTCTTTATGAACTATTTGGGGTCAGTGGTTATTTTGCTCTTTTACGTTGGCCATAAGCTTTATACGAGAAACTGGCGGCTCTACTTGAAGTTGCACGAGATTGACTTGGATACGGGACGACGGGAAGTGGACATCGACTTGATCCGGGCCGAGGAGGAGGAGGCACGCGAAGCCAACCGGCAGAAACCATTCTACAAGCGTGTGTGGCATTATTGGTGCTGAGGAGGGAGGTGTAGTAGTGCTATGGTGTGGTTAGTAAATAGATGTCGATGCCTGGTATAGTATTGGTATATATTCGGACAAAAGAACAGTAAAATCAGCATATAAAAGATCAAGCCTCCTCCCCCTCCCAATACTCATTACGTACTCATCACCGGAGTAATGGAGTTGCTACTCTTGGGTTTCTTCTGCACCTCGTTCTTCGACACCGCCCGCTTTCTCTTAACCACTTTCGTCGGACGGGCCTCTCCATCCACGTAGACGTCGTTGGGCAAGTCGTATAGCTTGACGTTTTTGATTTGAATAAAGTGTCTTTTGCCGTCAAAGGCCTGCCAGCCCTTGCAAATGGTGTAGAACTCAGCACAGGGGTTCTGGATATCCAACTTCTTGACCCCATCCTTTTGAAATTCCAATTTTAACCCTATAAACAACTTTGTTAGATGCAATTCCAACTTGCCATCGCTGGTGGCTGCTGCTGCACCTTCGGCGTCGGTTCTGGTTAATGACTTGGTCATGCTTTCACCCTGTACACTGCCATAAGTGGCCACCACCAGCCGGAGTTCCTCCTCGTTCTGGCAGTAGTATCCATGGTTGAATTCCTTCACGTACGGGTGTGCCAACTCCACTCCCTCAACGAGCTCCAACTTTTGCACCAATAACCTCAACTTACTCTCAACCATCCCACTATACTTTATATGTTCCTCGTGGGTCGACTGGGTGGCCGCTACAATGCACAAATAAAACTTGTATCTATGGAAAAAGTCGTGCCGTTGTAACAAGTCCGACCACGACTTCTTCCCGGTACTGATATCATTCATAATGTCCATACCCCTGTGGAACTCGTCGAGAATGATCTTTTGCGTGGAACTGGTGATATTGTGTGTGGCACACATCGACGGGTATGCCGGCGTTATCACCGGCATCCGGTGCTGACGATCAAGCGCATATAATCTCGGATTCCAAACCCGTACCTGTAGCGGACCATCTTCTATTTGTTTCAACAAAACCGGCTGGGGCCAGCTCCACTGGGAATATATGTGGAAGAACTTCTCTACAATAACCGCACTCACGGCATTTGGATACAACTGGCATATTCGCGCCACCAACATGGCCCAGGCCACCCCACCAGGAAATCCGTATACATTTCCATAAACTGCACGTTGTTGGGCCCACATCTTGATACACCGCAAGGCATGCTTAAACACCGTCGGTTTGGGTACCAACGTGAGAATCTCATCAGTCACTCGGGTCCCATTAAGAGCCCGCAAGTCTTTCTCGTCTATATTTTTCAACAAGTTGTTATCGTCTAGAGTAAGCTCCCGGGGCACTCTAGGTATATCTAGTCTAGCAAAAATTAAGTCAATGGATATCCCACTAAATATAATCTTGATAATGGGAACAAACGCATCTGGAACCGGAGCTATTTCCTCCAATTCCTTTCGGTCCTTTAGAAGCACTGGAAATACCTCAAAAAAATCGTTTCTGGTGACATGCTTGGGTACTACGAGAAGAGTATCTATATCAGATCCTGGTCCATATACTCCTAATCTATATGAACCAAAAGTGAATATTTTGCCACCAGCATCCTTGGCCATACCCTCGGACATATTTCGTTTAATGGAAACTCTATAAACAAACTCTTGTGTCATACCCTGAAGAGTATTGAGAACATCTACTCGTTTTCTTGTAGCTGCCTCACTCTCAAAAGAACCTCTCAGTTTAAGTTCTTTTATCAACAAATCATTTAATTCGTTTTCTTTAGCACTAGGATTTGCCACCGATATAGGCGGAGTAACTCCGTAATTCATACCATTCATAGTTTACTATATGAATAAACCAGTCAGATGAGAACCTTCTTTGTCGAGGATTTCTGTTATAGTTTTCTTTTTCCGTTTCCATACTATTTTTGGCTCTTTTTTTTTGGTGCTCTTTTTTTTTTGGTGCTCTTTTTTTTTTGGTGCTCTTTTTTTGCCTCTTTTCAGTAAAAACCAGAAGGACCAAGTTTTGTGTGTGGAAATCCTTATCAAAAAAAAACCCTGGAGAAGGTGGCTTTCTTATACACACACACATAGGTTGGCATACTAGATTGGTGGGATATACATTTGGAAGAGTTTTATTGTTTGTGTTGCTTTGTTATATCGATATAAATTCGTTTAAACAATTTTTTTTAATATCTCGATACTTGTACAGTAATTGGTGATTGATGAGATTAACTTCCAGGTTAGAGAAACTCGTGTTGGGCGAGTCGACTGATGAGTCTGTTGCTGGTAATAAAGTTGTTTCAAAAGACCAGAATACAGACGATGTTGATGAAATGGATAATGAAGGTCAATCCATATTGATGGGGATTATTATGCAATTGAGGCCAGGGATGGACTTGACCAAGGTGACTCTTCCTACGTTTATTTTGGAGAAACGGTCAATGTTGGAGAGAATTACCAACTTTTTCCAAATTCCCGAGTTGTTACTAAATGCCAATAATACCAGCGATGATTTGGACCGGTTTGTGGGTATTCTTACGTGGTATCTTGCTAGTTGGCACATTGGTCCTAAGGCGGTGAAGAAGCCGTTAAATCCGGTTTTGGGGGAGATTTTCAGTTGTTACTGGGATGACTTGCCCGGAGACAATTCTGCGTACTATATATCCGAGCAAACGTCGCACCATCCTCCCAAATCGTCGTACTTCTTTATGGTGCCGGAACAGAAGATCCGGGCCGATGGGATTCTTATCCCCCGGTCGCGGTTTTTGGGGAATTCTTCTGCGGCGATGATGGAAGGCTGGGCCCATCTCACGTTGGGCAAGCACGATGAGGTTTATAGGATGACGCAGCCAAATGTGTACTGCCGAGGAATTCTTTATGGGAAACTAAGAAAGGAGTTGGGAGACCATATGTATGTCAAATGTGAGAAATCCGGGTACGAAGCCGATATCGAGTTCAAGGTCAAGGGCTTTATCAGCGGTACCTACGACGCTATTGAAGGTGTCGTCAGGGAGAGCGAAACGTCCAAGGAATTATACTCCATTTCTGGGAAATGGAACGGAGTGATTGAAATCACTGATCTCGAGACTGGGGACAAACGGGTATTGGTGGACTGTAAGGCTACCCCCACAGTCAAGCCCAAGGTTAGACCCATCTCTGAACAAGGCGAGTTTGAGTCTAGACGGTTGTGGAAACCAACTATTGACGCTCTAGCCAAGAGAGATCACCAAGAAGCAACTGAGCAAAAGTCGAAAGTGGAGAATGAGCAAAGAGAGTTGGCCAAGAAGAGGCTCACTGATGGTGTGGAGTTCCATCCCAAGCTATTCCGACCTGTTCACGACCAGGAAAACCATTTACAGGAATTGGAGTATATCATTTACAAGCACTTTAATTTGAAGGACAGTCCTGAAGAGTTGACAAAGAGTTTGTTAGAGATTGCTCCTATTTTGCCTGGCCAGCCCCATAATGAGAGGTTTGAGATTCCTGCTTTCAAAAAGCACGAACAAGCTTGACTGCTTGGGGGGGGGGAGGCAGTTAGGTAGGTTAGTAGGAGTTTTTGTTGTTTTAAATTGTTTAGTTTCATTTTGAGAATTATTAGACTGTTAATTGTGTACTTGTTGTGGGTGTAGGTTGGCAAGTGTGTTTGGCTAAAGGGGTTATTTGTGCTGGTGGAAGTTCTCCTGATTTGAGTATACTGGAGAGATGAGAATGATTGGAGTTTGTATACTCAGGTATGGTGAAGGTGGTTGAGGAATTATCTCGATATGTGCCTTTATGAGAATATTAATGCCATACCTGGTCTATCTTCTGAGTATTCTTGGATGTTTTCTCCAAGTACTCTTCAGTACTGTTATATTACAAAACTATACATTCACAGCCAAGACTGACAATAGAGAAGTAGCATACTAGAGAACCAGTCCCAGTCAATGGAAATCTACAAGTACAACACTTCCCAATATGAAAGCTTGGTAGACTAGCCCAAATAACAATATCACCATCCTCGATTAAAATACCCTAATACTGATAATCACTATTCAACCATCCCACTAACTATACAGTTAGGTCTCCTACACACACACACACAAAAAAAAAAAATGGATGTCCCTCCTCCTGCATATACACCCAACAAATTAAACCGTCCAGTTGAGGAGTATTAACCAAAGCCAGTATATAGGTTCCTTTACTATATACCAATGTCGGCTCACGCCAATAGTTCCATAAAGGAAGAGATTGATTCTCCGAATCTAACTGTATTCAAATGCGTAGATTTGTTAAGACAAAATTGTGATACAATTGGTATACACCATGCTGTGGTGAGAAAGTTGTATTCGTTCCCGTATGATGAGTTGGAGTTCTTTATACCCCAATTCATTCAACTACTTGTTACTTTTGAAACTGATTCTATGGCGTTGGGTGACTTTCTCCTACATTACTGTTCAAAGTACCCCCACTTCAGTTTGATTGTATTTTGGAATCTTCAGGCATTTGTGTTTGAGTTACGGAACCAGCCTGATTCGTATGCATTTCAAACCGTACGCAACTTCATTAGCAAATTGCAAAACATCTTGTTCACCACTGAGGTGGACACCAAGAAGAAAATAGACTTTAAGGAGAACTTGCAACCGGCACTTGTGCTTGCTGGAGCTCTAGGATGCTGTGTTGGTCTACCGGCTATGAATGACTATGTATTGCCGTTGGTGAAATCTCAGGGGAAACAGCAAAAGTCGTTTGTGTTCAAGTTGGCCAACTTTCAGAAATTGTTGACCAAAAACCTCACCTTGAAGAACAAGCAGTTGTCATTTGAAGCTAGACGTACGAACGTCTCTGACGACGATAGTTCCAAGTCTGCTACTGCTGCAGGACCAACGGAATCAACGGTTATTGCCAAAACTCAGTCGAAAAAGAACAGTTTGTCGCTGGAGGATTCTGAAGCCTACACCACTGAAGATGAGGAAACCAGGAAACTGGAAATAGCGTCGTACCGTGGCGGTCCCGACTTTGTAGAAATTGAAGATGGCATAAAGATAAACACGTCGATGAAACCGAAAAAGGTTAAACCAAGAAAGTCCTCATTGAACGTGGTTAAGTCCAGCGTTGACACTGTACTGCCATCGGACCCGTTTTCTTATATTTCAAGGTCTCTTCCTGACTTGTCAAAGGTAAAGTCTGGGCCCAATTTAACTTCGGAGTCTGAGTCCTCACTCAGTTTCCCTCATGACCCCGAGATGGGCTTGAAAAGAAGTGGCTCCCAGCTATCTCTGCCTCGCTCCCAGTCGTTTAACGAGTTGGTAAAAATACTTCAGGTGAACTATTGGAAAAAGGAAACCGACTTTATCTTATCTCTCCAGAATACATCTATCCGGCTATCACTGCTTCCAAAGGAGGCACGTCTTTCTGCATTGAGAGCAGAGCTTTCCATCATCAACGAATCGTTGCAGATGGCAGATATAGACATTCCCCAATTGTTACCAATCACCAGTAACAAAAACAAACGGTTTCACAAGATACTAAGGCTTTGTGTGAATGAGGCGTGCGTGTTGAATTCGGCAGAACGGGTGCCGTATTTGTTGCTCATTGAATACTTGAGTGACGAGATCACTTTCAATCCATTCACTGAACAAAACCGAGAAATCATAACTAATGCCGAGCACAATCGGGAAATCGTAAATAGTACTGAACCCAGTGTAGACCTGAAGCTGCGTAAGCCTAAGGAATACGTTGATCTTTCTGAATCCATTTCTGATACCAATGATCTGTTTGCACCAGCCAGCCAGTTACTGGAAAGCCCAGTTGTTCCTCTGGTGGAGACAGACTTGGGTGAATTGCCCATGGACAGTACGAGGACACTGGGGTGGAAATTACCAGCCCAACCAGCCAATAATAGCCATGAAAATGACCTTTCCAACAACGAAGCCGACTTCCGCAGTGGCATGCCGGTATCGGTAGAAACTCTGGTTCTTGCCGACCAGATGAGAATAGCATCGTTAATGTTGCAGCAATTGCAGAGCTCAGGCCATGCTAATTCCCAACAGATTGAGTCAATCAAGAACCGGATAGTCCAATCGATGATTTCTCTCCAGGATCGGTTTGACTCGATTGACTACGAAAAGCTCAAAGAACTCAAAGGCCGTGAGCCGGATGCTGGGCAGAGAAAGTGGGAAAACGACTTTAAAATAAGTGAGGATTGGAACGAAAAGAAACAGCGTATTAGAAAAAGTAGCATGTATGGCCACTTGAAGAACTGGGACCTCTGCTCGGTGATTGTGAAAAATGGTGATGATTTACCCCAGGAGGCCTTTGCCTGCCAGTTGATTACGATGATATCAAACATTTGGAAGAGGGATAACGTCGGGGCATGGACGAAAAGGATGAAAATTTTGATAACCAGTGCCAACGCTGGCTTGGTGGAGACAATAACCAACGCCATATCTATCCACTCCATTAAAAAGTCGTTGACGGAGATGTCAATGTCGCAGGGAGAGAACTCGAGAGGACGAATCTGTACTTTACGAGACTACTTTCAAAACACATTTGGCAGCGAGGATTCGCGTGCTTATATCCAAGCTCAAGACAACTTTGCCAGAAGCTTGGCGGCGTACTCCATCATCTGCTACATCTTGCAAATCAAGGACCGTCACAATGGTAACATTATGTTGGACCACGAGGGCCATATTATCCATATTGATTTTGGGTTTCTACTTTCGAACTCGCCCGGGAGTGTCGGTTTCGAGGCAGCGCCGTTTAAGTTGACTGCTGAATACGTAGATGTGATGGGTGGCATAGACTCAAGGGCGTATAAGACATTCCTAGGTATTTGCAAAAAGTGTTTCAAATCAATACGAAAAGAAAGCAAACAAATCGTGAGCATCGTGGAACTCATGCAAAAGGACTCGAGTCTTCCGTGCTTTAAGAATGGACAGAATACCAGTGTCTTGCTTGAACAGAGATTGCAGCCGGATATGACCGATGAGGAAATCGACGTGTTTGTCGAGACCTCATTGGTGGGGAAAAGTCTCGGAAGCATGTACACTAGATTATACGACCAGTTCCAGATGATTACCCAGGGGATTTACAGTTGAGAGACTTGTTTGTAGTTCGGGTTTTGGCTAAGGAAGCACGGCCGCGATTAGGTCGTATAGCTTTTGAATTTAATACAATGTTAAAGGCACTAAATTATGATTGCGAGTTAAGTTTTCCTAGATTGTGAGGATTCGCCACTTCCGTTTACATTGTCGAAGCATATAAGAAATCGTGCTATTAGACACCAGAAATCGTGAACCATTTGAAGTGGGTTTTTCCATTGCAGCATCAACATGATAAGATAGCAATGGTTACTGTTGTCATTCATACTATAATCTTTTGAAACTGTGACAACTACGTCTCCTATATAATGCATTAAACCACTCTGAGTATGTTAATAGGTGCAAATTTGTACATGAAACACTCCTAGAGTAGTATACAAAGAATGGAAACCTTAAGGATGCATCTATTACTCCAAGCTGACTCTTTATGTAGTTGAATCTTGTTTTCATATGAGAAGAAAGCTACTCATAGTAGAGGAATTTTCTTTTCGTTCGCATTAGTGGTATGTGTGGATTAATCATTTAGCAAGAAATATAGTTCATAGTACAAGAAAACTATGATGAATACATCATGCACGGATAATTCCTAAAACCTTGGCAAACCAACTCCTTCAAAAACGAAGTTGCAGATATGAAGCCTGTATGAAAGAATCACATTTCCTACTCCTTGCTTGACGAGGAGAAAGCAAAATGTCCCTAGAGAACACTCACTTGACTTCATACAACTACCAACTTCCCCTAAGGACAAAAATGGTAAAACCAAAAAGCATAAAGAACCTAACCAACAAATCATCATTTCCGGTTGTCTCAATCAATGCATCACCAATTCTGTGGACCACGCAGTTCGTAACTTCGGTTGAAGCATTGTACTATAGAGATACTTTCCGCTCACGAAATAGTTTTTTGATAGCAAGAAGTATATTAGCGGGATTTCTAAGAAATGAAAGATCTGATTTGATAAGTGTTTCACAAGGTGTGTCCATGGTAAGTATTGTCTATCCAATTATCAATATGCATTTGATACTAACTATAGGACAGATTTGGAAAAATGTTGAGGATTGCTTTAAGAGGTATTGTCAATATCTCTCAATAATCGAATCATTGTGGTACGACATGCGTAGTAATGTATCAAATTCTACTGGAAGGAAAAAGAAACTGGTTGAATGCAGTTACATAAGGCTTTGTTTGAGCAGCTATAATGAGATCAAAAAATCTAAGCCAACGAAAGCGTCAAAAGCTACTAGTATAAAATTTCGAATTAATGGGAAAGTGAAGAAAAACAAGAAAGAACGAAAACCAACACTTAAGGATGGATTCAAAGTAAGTCCTGGTACGTTAAATTACCTGTTTGGAATCATCACCGAAGATATCTTCCATGTGGGTTAGATAGATCAGAAGGGGATCTAACTAATTCAGATGAGTTTGCTCAAGATGACAGCTTTTAAGCTTATGGTATCGTGGTGCCAATAAATAGTACCGCTTTGTGTAAGTGTATAATTGTACTGGAATTCATGTAGTCGAGTTTTCCTCAAGGTCTTCGCTTTAAAACACTTTCTGTGTGTAAGCTGGGTATATTTTGTAAAGTTGTGGTTCTACGTGTCTCAAAAATGTCCTAATTCTTCACAGGAAGTGGACAATAAAGCTGATACTGGGATCAAAGAACTATCTCTTATTCACCACACTGCACCCTCACGAAAAGGCCCCCCCTCTTTCGTTGCACCTTTAACGTTTCCAGTAACAGGATAGATATATACAAGAATTGTCACTAGATACCTCCCCCTTTCATCATATTACTTTAACTGTACCCAACTTCTTCCGATTTGATAACATTCTCATGGCGTGTCTCACCCCCTTGTGGCCTCTGCTCACCTGTAACAACCAGGATAACGATTCTTGGTTTAGTGTGCTATTGGCTGACTGTTCCTTAAATAGCTTTACAAGTTCGATCCCAGTGCGCGGCTTAATGGAATGGTTGCACTGTAGCTCCTTTGATCTCTTCAAAAACAAGTCTACTAGGGTAATGCGCGACCCGGGGTCTATCCTGGGGTTGCTAATTATCCCAGAAAGAATGGCCGGACTGTACCGGTTTATAAACTGCTTCTTGTCTTTATAATACTCGAGGAGCTTTAGTGCCATGGGAGGATCTTCAAGAACCATCAACTTGAACAACCAGTGCGTTATATGGCGTTGGCTCGATTTCATGGTTTCCAATATATCTCTGGTGAAAAGCACACACTCCTTGAGCGAGTCTTTCCGTGGCCGTATAACAAACGTCATTAGGGCCTTGGTTATGTCCTTCATGATTACTGTCTTGGCATTGGCATCGCGGGAATAGTAGAAGGCATCGGACGCCATAAACGAATCTAACACGTCGAGTACCTGAGCGATTCTGGCCGGAGAAACAAGCGACGTGGCCTGTGCTAGCGCACGCATCAGGTTATGAAAGTGGTTCCGAGAACCTGGCGGTGTCACTGCATACGAGCGTGAAAACTCATCTTCAGCATGGTCTCGGTTCACCGGTGAGGTTTCGGCCTGTCTCGGCATTGTGGACTGCACCAACCTATTCAAAATCATGGAAATGAATACATTATCAATGGGGCTGCTGCTCAATATCGCCGAGCGGTAGAGTTCAAGTAGCGTGTGTCTTGCTACGATTCGTTTGTCTAGCACGATTGGTATCAAGTCTTTCATGGAGTACTCTGGTGAATTACGTACATTAGTTTTGATTATGTCCCGGGATACCTTGTTCTGCAGCTTGAAGACGAGTAGAACGCGGTGCAATTGGCTGGGGGTGAAGGTGGCTGCCTTGGCAAATGCTGAAAGGATATCGCTCCTTTCCAGTTTATCTTTGTGGGTGTTTAATAGTTTGGTGGATTCGTGTAATCCCGCAAAGTCTTGCTTCACCTGAAGAAGCAAGAACTGGGTGATAACGCCGTTGCTAAGGCCACCTACTGCCTTTTGGAACACTTCTTTCACTTGGGGGTATGGAAAGCCCTGGTCGAGCATGCTGGTCATAATCCGGGTGCAGATGTGTTTATTTAGGGAAGAAGACGTTGCCGAGTAACCCTGGAAAAGGTGGTATGGATTAAATGTCTTTGAATTGAGGAGGTACACCACGTCGGCTTCGTTAATGAAACTGGTCCTATCGCGAATAGCCTCAAACACGCTTGTGGGAGGTTGTTTGGGATATGCTTGGTTATGCAAATTGCTCGATCCAGGAAAATTGGGCATCACAAACCTCACCCATCCAGGATTGTATACAATACTCGGGAATCTGGCTAAGATTTCCGAAATCTCCGCTGTCGAGGTACTGGCGTCCTTCTGGAGGAGCTCCAATAGTCGTTTAACGTATACCAGCTCCAATTGGGCACGTTTCCCCTGGTTCTCGTAAATTGCATGCAAATCATTCACGGTTTCAACCTCACTCGCTAATAACCAGAACTCCTGCAACTGCACCAACTCCGCCGTCTTGACGGCAAAGTTATACTGTATAGACGTATATATCTGGTTTAGCAAGTGTGGGCCTATGGTTAACGCAGGTATGGACATGGCAAAGCTGAGCCAGGCAAATTTGTCGTTCTGGCTACCGAGAACATCCTTGGTTAGATCAATAAACTCGTCGATATCATTCAAGGTGAGGTCTGAGGTTAGAAGTATTTCCCAGCATTGGGCAAAATGTCTATGGTAAAGTAGCCGTTTAAAGAGTAAGGTTTTCGTGGGTGCATCTAGTTCATTGGTACTGTTGATTTGGGCATGGAAATGCAAGTATAGTCGAGGATCCACTAGTATGGGATCGAATGCAAGTATGGTGAATAGTTTGTTGTGGGTGTCAAAGATTCGCGAGAGTTTTTCCTGAAGTTCGGGACACTCATGAATAAGGGCCGTGGCGGTAGCTTCGTCCAACTGGTACTGTTCGTTGGTTGGTGAAGATCTCTCAGCAGCAGTTATAACTTTGGTGATGTATTTGGTGACTTTGTCTGTGAATGTAGGTTTTGCTTGGTGAGTAGATGAATAATCCTGGATATTGGGTAATTTATAGTTCTTGGAGAGTCCTTCTGTGACGGTGGATTTGGCAGGCCCATCTCCAGGACGGTGGAAATAGGCATGAGTTGATTTTCGTCGTGCTTGGATGCAATTATGGAGTGTAAAACTGCAGTTGGCTTTCCTCCATGTTCTTCGTAGCATCATCGGTGGTTATATAATTTTTTTTTCTTGTATTTTATGTTATTTATATCGTTGGTATTCCATATTCTTGTATGTACAATGTGTATCAGAGGTCTGACTCCACAACGGGGTATTCCTAGGCGGGAATACTTAACTAAATAGGGTTTATAGACCACTAACTAAAGAGCTCCGAATCCGAGAAGAGGTTGAAAAGAAAAACTCGTCACGTGAAGCACAGAGTAAGCGAGCACTCAATTTTTTTTTAGGGCGAGAAAAATTTGGCCGTGGGTCGGGGCGAGAGAAATCAGTGGTGGATCAGGGCTAGCGAGAACTC
The DNA here is from genome assembly GCA_030572135.1 of Intestinozyma alai. Classification (NCBI taxonomy): domain Eukaryota; kingdom Fungi; phylum Ascomycota; class Pichiomycetes; order Serinales; family Debaryomycetaceae; genus Intestinozyma; species Intestinozyma alai. The sequence goes on along the minus strand of JAJLZI010000015.1, from coordinate 137,402 downwards.
ATACATTAAGGCATATTTTCCATAATTGGCACCTTAAAACTATGAATCTGGTCTCCTGTATACACATCTCTACTTTGAACGCTTTCTATAACCCTTTCTAGAACATCCAAGCATCTCTATGGGGGTAAATGCACACTTCTCCAGAGCACTTCTCCACTGGGCTATTTTCCTTTTTCTCGCTTTTCTCTCACCGTACCGCGAACCGCATTGGCATGGCGAGAGTGGCCCCACGACACTTTATACTTCTGTTTAATGATAACCCCAGAGTAGATATCATTCTTTTACACCGAGTATACGTACGTCTTTTTCTACCATGGCCCGGGTGATCTGGAACTCGGACATCGACGTTTATAACCAGGATGTGATGCCGCTTCTGATTGCAAAAGGCATCGCCAAGTACTTGCCGGTGGAAGATCTCTTTTCCTTTGCCCAGGTATCCAGAAACACCTATAAAGCCGTCAGCGATCCTGGTTTATGGGTATCGCTATTAAAATCAATGGATGTGTGGAATGCCGCCACCGCTATATCCAAAGAAGACCTTAAGAAAGACCCCAGCATCCTCAACTACCTCGAATCACCACTAACTTGCTTGGACTATGTGTACCAGTCGGCCAAAAATGCCCGTTTGCAAGTGGTGAAAATTCACAGGTGCTTGTATCCATACTACTACGACTTGCTCGCTAATAAGAACTATAGCCATCTACGTATCCTAAAGGACTTCACCACTCCCGAGGACCAGGCCAGGGTGTTGAACAATTTGCTTATCTATAACAAGATCGACTATATAGACGGTTCCAGAACCATTGCACGGCAACGGATAAACGAGCTATTTGAGATTTTTGAAAACGCTCTACTCCGGGAGTTGGAGATCCATTTCGATATTCAGGATTACGAAAGAACGAGGCGGTTTGTGTTGATCCTTGCGGCGTTGAATAACCAGCAGACGTTGATTGATTTCTTTTTACAAAAGAGCATTTTCGATACCGAGGAGAGGGACGTATTCAACGTGGAGAAGATAGATGGGAAGAGGTATTGTATCGAGGGAGGTGCTGATGGCAACCAGATAAACACCAGTGAGCTCAACGACCTCATTCTGGACGTGGCTGCTGCATTCAATGAACCTTCAAAAATCATCGATCTTATTTTCCCATCCTCAATCCCCATGATGTATAAAGTGTGCGAGGAACTCATATCCAACCAGGTGAGCAGTTTGGTGATGGTGCTAGTTGATTCAGCAAAGAAAAATTCCCAGCTCTACCTAACATTAGTCCCGGTTGTATATACAAAATTAACCAACCAGTTTGTTAATGAGCTCGTGCCATCGGCCAATCTCGGCGAGGATTACCACCGCCTAGTTATCCAGCTACTAGATATGATGTTTGAAACGTTTGCAGCCGAGTATATACGAGAAGAAGTGTCCTGCTATAACAGCGAGGCGAACAGGAAAATCACCGACTGGCAGGAGCTGATTTCACGCCGCGAGCACGAAACCTCCAAACGGATCCTCGAACGAGTCAAGGTTGAGTCAAAGAACGACTTCTTGACCAGTTTCAAGAATGTGTTCAGCATGAACTTTTCCGGTAAGGACGTGCCCGACCCCGAGGAACGGTACTCGGAGATTCAGGCAAAGGCGAAGATCCTATCGGAGAATATCAAGACCTTGGATAAGATCTTCAGTCCGGAGTTAATCTTGGAAACCTTGAATGACGCCAAAAGATCCATACAGAGGTTGCTCCAGTTCCGCGATTACACGATAGTAACGTTGAGGAACGATATCTTTATGGCGGTGCAGGAGGTGTTTATTGATGTGATGGAAATCATTGGGCAGGAGCATTTGCGGCCGGGGTTTGAAAAGGCATTGGTGTACCTACAGACATACAACCCCAACTCGCAAACGTATACGGAAACGCATATTGAAACCTTTGCTGAACCGTTGGTGTTATTCTTTGACCTTATAAATATGGCGGACATTATCATCCAGATGGTTGATATTTTCTACAAGGAGGAAATCCTCAATCGGCACATTATCAAACACGAGAATTCTATCCTCAACCCTTCGCTACAGAGTAAGAAAAAACTAGAGGCCTTGGTGGATAAATACGTTGCGGATGGTCTTAACGTGGGTATGGAGATCCTAGTTCATCTCTTGGAGACGGTGTATGAAGAGCGGCTACTCGACAGCGACTACTGTCCTCCAGAAGACGTTTCTGGGGTGTCAGTGGCAGCACCAAATTTCGGTCCCACGGATGCTGGGAAACAAGCGGTGAAAATCTTGCAGGAGAATATGAACTTGCTCGTGGATAGTGCCGACAAGTCGGTGGTGGAGGTGTTTCAGCAGGAGGTGGCTGAACGGTTCTTCCAAACCATCGTGAAGACGTTAAAAAACAGGACGATTTCCGTAGATGGGGCACCCAGCTTGATCTCCGATCTTAATTTGTACTACGAGTTTATGGTGGAACATATCAAGACCAACAAGAGAATGGTGTTGCCATTGTACCAGGCATTGAAGAAGGTGGGAAACATATATTTGATTAGCGGTGATGACTCCAAATCTATTGGGAAGTTGGTTAGCGACCTCTCCAAATTTAATGGGATCTTTGGCCAGGAGGAGATTTACGAGTTTGTCCAACGTAGAAAGGACTGGCCCGTGATTAGGAGGCATGTGGAGAAGGTTATGTATGGGTTTGGCTTTAGTGATTGTAAGGTGGTGTAGATGAGGTAGTATGACCCAGGGTATATAGATCTTTTTCTAGACCTTTGTGGCCCCCATACAGAGATAGGATACTCCCATTTATATACCCTATATCCAAATGAACTATAATTGACTGTCCCTTCCAAATAAACCAACCTCGTCAGTCTGACACTATTGGTATGGCAGGTTTTCGCAGCCATTTCTCCAAGAAATGTCGTGCGACATCTCTCGGGACATCGCGACATTTGCTTGTCGCAAAATTAAAGAAAAAAAAAAAGAAAAAAGAAAAAAGAAAAAAGAAAAAATTCAACCAATATCCAAGACCCATTAACCGTGCTAATAAAGACCGTTTACTTTCCGATCTGCATAAACTACATTTAAAAAAGCCATGAATAATATGGTGTTGCGACGAGAAATACGACGGACCTGTTTCAGACTCACAAAGGGATATTTCCGACCGCTTTCGTACACTGCAAAAACCCAAATTCACCAACCACCACTAACAATCACCCCTAACCAACCATACAATTTCTTACGAGATGAAGTGCAAGAACACGCAGAAAAAGATATATTCACATTTGACAACCACACCACAGCCGAGTCGCGGCTCTCTACATTATCGCTGTTGCATCTGTATAGATTGGTCGAAGGTGTACGGTCGTTGTACGGCAATTCCCAATACTCATTTCTTACTGATCTTGTGGAGTCACGTGACCTCAATTCCGGTTTGGTGAGTATCATTTCTCGGACCCCGCAGTTAAAGGAGTTCATTCTTATTGAGTATCTACGCTTACTCACGAGAAGGAGTGAGTTTATGCATTTTCTGATGGAAAATCCCCGAGTATCCCAGGTTGTTGAGTTGTTGTTGCAGTTATCGATCCTCACTCCTTCCCAAGCTAAACAGTTGGCCCAGTGTGATTTTGTATGGGATGTAATGTCGGAAGTGTCCCTACAGGCGGTACTATCCAGCAAATGTTCTAATCTGGCAGTATTAGCGACGACTTTTCTTATTGTCTTCACCAAATGTGGTCTTCCCGTAAGTTCCAAATCCGTAAGATACATAATGTCAGCTTTATTGTACTCTTCGTCTGATAAGTCTGTTGCTCATGCGTATTCATTATTGCAAGTAATAAACACCGTTGGGGTTTCCAATATACCTCCGTTGGATCTCTGTCGCTGTTTGGGGTACTTTTCATCAAACACCCATTTATTATATTTTGGGAACTGTCTCTTTAATTGGGTATACGAGGCGGGGATGCTTGATAGCCATTTACGGGATTGTGACGGCTTTTCCGAAGGTGTGTTTGCATTGATACGCGGGAATATTGGCATTAATAACGTTGATCTAGCTTACGGTTTGTTTCGAAAGACTGTGGAGTACACCAGCAACGATAAGGCATTTTCAAGCACGCTATTCCAGATGCTAGACGAAATCAAGCAGAGTCCACAGTTAGTCGAGGAAACTCTACTGCTACTCCCTCGCCCAGTATTGGAATCTATGGCAATGGTGGACTTCTATGTGAAATTCTATGGCACCACAGGCGGGTGCGAGGCACAATTTAACGAATTGATGAAGCAACTACAGCCACCATTACCTCGGCTGACATTGACTCTGTTGTTGGAAGTGTTTGTGTATCAGAACAATGAGTCGGCGTCGAGACGAATAGTGGAAGCTATTATCAGGTATCCTAATGGGTTACAAGCTGTTGATGTGGATCTAGTGGCCACGAGGCTATTGAAGGGGAAGAACATTGACGCATGTTATGCCTTGTTGAAGGCGATGCAACCAAGTATAGCCAAGGTGGCTGCGGTGTCGATGTTGAGATATGTTCTCCATGAACCAAGCAATGGTAAATTACAGTCAGAAGTGGTTGATTATGTACTTCTGGTTCTATTAAAGTTGCCGGAGAATGATTCTGCACGGGAACTATTCACGTTACTGTTGGTTAGGTATTTCTCGGCTAGTGTCAGCAACCGCTATGCTGTTCGGTTCTATTTGCGGGTACTCAAAGCGGTGCACCACCCCAAGCTCGGCAAACGGGACGAGAATCCTGTGGGATTTAACTTTGAACGGTTTGGGTTGCGACAGAAGTTCAGTCGGGTGTTGTACCTCTCTCCCCGTGGTGTGATTAAAGGGTTGGAGACTATTGTAGTTGCTGGTGTGAAGGAGAAGGATTTGCATGTGGTTAAATGGGGATTGAATGAGTATAGAAGGAACGGGTGGGATGTTGCTAGCGTGGTTAAGTTGCTCCAGAAGCATGACGAGAAGGGGTTTCTTGGTGAGGTTTTAGCGGAAGATGTGGTTGAGATGTGTGGGGCGGATAAGTAGTGGAGGTGTTTGGAATGATAAGTATGGAAGTGTATATAGTAGGAAGTGTATAATGGAGCAGGGAATGTATATAGTATGGAAGTGTATAATAGAGCAGCGAATCAATAATAGAGCAGCGAATCAATAATAGACCAACAAATACAATGAAATATGAAATACAATTGAAAAATACATACACTACTCATCACCCCCGTCCTACAATCATACCAACTCAACAGTTAATGAAACCCTCTAAACAGAGGATGGATTATTTACAAGCATATAAACTACACCTCTACATGGCCAAACAATATCCTCCCCCCCTCTACTTAAATCTCTTCCTCTCGGCCTTTCTATCATACAACGACCCACCAGTAACCTCCTTGGCTCCCTCACCAACCAACTTCAAGAACTCCATTTCCTTCTCCTTGGCTTTGGCCTTGGCTTCTTCACTAATCTCTCCATCCACCAACGCCTCCTCGGTCTCACCGCCTTCTCCCATAAAGTCTCCGAAACGTTGCTTGAACTTATTGATCTTACCGGTGGCACGAGTATCTATCTTCAAGTCGGATCGACTAGGGTTCCACAAGGCCGAGGTTCTCTGGTCAGTGATCATTCTTATTTCATCTTTGGGTGCTTGGGAACGACGGGTAATCACACTACCATCACTCAACTCTACAAGAGTATCAAACTGGTAGAAGATGGCAGGACGGGCATGGCCCAATTTAATCTTCTTCATCACACGACGGTTGGATAAATGGACTTCTCCCTTCATGGATATCGCCGCATTTCTCGTCGAAACGAGGTTGGTTATTCTGGGGGTTGTTCTGGCTATGGTTGCCTTGGATACGGTGTGAAACATTGAAATTGTAAGGAGAGTCTGAAGGAGATCTGTTAGCTAACCAGGGACTAGTATTCCTATACTACTAGGAGCTTTATACCTCCAGGCATTTCGGACTTGAGTGAAAAAAAAAAAAAAAACCAAAAAAAAAGTGTCGTGTCCATTGGCGAATTTTCTTCTGTGAGAAAATGTCGTGCACATTGGCCCAAAAAAATCATCCCAAAAAAAACGTCGTGCACTTTGGCCCCAAAAAGCCCTCGATACAAAAAATTGAAAAATTGTAGTTGGATCTGCCCAACCGGTAATACCCAACTAACAAGCACGCAAGTATGGCCTTCGCTAACAATACCCCGACGATTGTCGTTCTTAAAGAAGGCACGGATACTTCTCAAGGTAAGGGTCAGATCATTACTAATATCAATGCGTGTCTTGCCATCCAGGAAACATTAAAGCCAACGTTAGGTCCATTTGGGTCAGATATTCTCATCGTTTCTTCTCTGGGAAAAACCACCATATCGAATGATGGGGCCACGATTTTAAAACTTCTCGATATTGTGCATCCGGCTGCTCAAATGCTTGTAGACATCTCTCGTGCCCAAGATGCTGAGGTTGGTGACGGTACTACCAGTGTAACTATTCTTGCTGGGGAGTTGTTAAAGGAAGCGAAAACGTTTATTGAGGATGGATTGAGTTCGCATTTAATCACAAAGGGGTTTAGAAAGGCTAGTGACTTGTGTATGGCCAAGATTGAAGAGTTGGCGGTAGATATCAAGGCCGAGGATAATGATGAGGAATTCAGACAATTGTTGGAGAGATGTGCCACTACTGCTATGAGTTCGAAGTTGATTAGTCAGAATTCCAAGTTCTTCACCAAGATGGCGGTAGATGCGGTATTGTGCTTGGACCAGAACGACTTGGACGAGAAGTTGATTGGGATTAAGAAGGTTTCTGGTGGTTCTATGGAAGATTCGTTGTTTGTCGATGGGGTGGCGTTTAAAAAGACGTTTTCTTATGCTGGGTTTGAGCAGCAGCCCAAAAAGTTCACCAACCCCAAGATTGTCAATCTTAATGTGGAATTAGAATTAAAAGCGGAAAAGGATAATGCTGAAGTGAGGGTAGAGCAGATTAATGATTACCAGGCTATTGTAGATGCTGAGTGGCAAATTATTTTCGACAAATTGGAAGCTATTGCTGGTTCTGGTGCTAATATTGTATTGTCGAAGTTACCCATTGGTGATTTGGCCACGCAGTACTTTGCTGACCGGAATATATTTTGTGCTGGTCGAGTTAGTGGTGAGGATATGGATCGTGTTATTCAGGCTGTCGGGGGAACGATTCAGTCTACATGTTCCGACATTCAGGCGCAGGATTTGGGCACGTGTGCTAGTTTTGAGGAGGTGCAGATTGGGGGTGAACGGTATAATCTCTTTACTGGTTGTCCACAAGCAAAGACGTGTACGTTGGTGTTGAGGGGTGGAGCAGAGCAGGTTATTGCTGAGGTTGAAAGATCGCTTCATGATGCTATTATGATTGTTAAGCGAGCCGTGAGCCACCACACTATTGTTGCTGGGGGTGGTGCTATTGAGATGGAGTTGTCAAAGTACTTGCGTGACTACTCCAGAACCATTGCTGGGAAACAGCAGTTGATTATTGGTGCGTTTGCCAAGGCTCTTGAGGTTATTCCCCGGCAATTGTGTGAGAATGCGGGGTTGGATGCGATTGAATTGTTGAACATATTGAGAAGCTCGCATGCCAAAGGTGAGACTTGGTTCGGGGTGGATTTCCAGAAGGAATCGGTGGGTGATAATATGAAGAGTTTTATCTGGGAGCCGGCGTTGGTGAAGGTGAACTCTATTGCTTCTGCCACTGAGGCGGCTACGTTGTTGTTGTCGGTTGATGAAACTATTAGAAATGATGAGCAGGAGGGTCAGCCTGCGGGGGCCAGAGGAAGAGGGGCGTTTTAGAGTAGGGGATGGAAAGGTTTCTTTTGTAGTGAATAGAGTGGTTACTATGTAGACAGGATGTAAGATAGGTTAACCTAAGTAGTGTGTAGATAAAGAAGTGCGAAGAGAAAGAAGCGTGTATTAGAGATAACAGGTGTGAATCCCTGGATATGGTTTGTGAGTGGATGATAATTGGTGGTGGTTATACTTTGCGGCAATGCAATGCGTGCAGAAAAAATAATAAAAATAATAAAAATAAAAAATAAAAAAAAAAGACATCCAATTTTTGCACCCAAAATATAACAAAAAACTATTAATAATTCATTAAGATTACACCACATCAGAGTGGAAAGACAATCAACTTGTATAAGTATACACCTATCCCTCTTTCGGGCCATTTCAAAATAACGACGACCCAGCAGTTTGTACACTTGTGGCGATCCACGCTTCCCTCCCCCACTTTTCAGTTTCATCTGGCGATGTCTACGCTTCTAGCGATATGCGTGGCCACAGAACCACAAAACGGAAAGCTACACTCCATGCATATCTGACTGACAACAGACATACTCCACACGTAGCAACCTAATCACCCGTGCACATCTGTTTTGTGTTAGAGGGAAGCGAAAGAAGCGGCTTACGGTCGACACTGGAGCCGATTGTAAGTTACCAGATACAAAAGCCCATTGCTCCAAAGCCCAGAACACATGCCTCATTGGTAAGCTTTTGGGCAGTTGATTGTTAATGGCGAAATTAAGCCATTGGCAAAAATAGCAATGCAGGAACACACACACAGGCAAACTAGCAAAGCAGGAACAAACACACAAGCAAAACTAGGAACACGGAAAGTTATGAAACCACCAGGGCCGCACCATATTCTGTTTACGCGCGCCCTGGTTGTTTATACCTTCGTGGGTATCGCCTCCCCCAGGGGGCCACGATATTTGCGTCGCACGGTGACTTTGTGGATTAAATTAAAGCTTCATGTTTATTGAATGGATTTTTCTTTGCATTGTTTGTTCTTTTTAGCTTATAGTCCCCATCTCGCCGCCATTTGAGCCATTCCCTCCCTCCAGCGAAAGGGGAGACGAGGGGGGGATGAAGGACAGGGGGAAGGGTGCATTTGTATTGTTCGCAGGCCCATTGATAGTTAGAGTGAATGACAATATTTCATAGTCTAACAACGTTCAATAAGAAATAATAAAAGGAAAGGAGAGCAAGTGTTTGGCACAAACGCGTACTATTCTGCAGAAAGGTTTTTTTTTCGGGTTTATTTTTTTCGAAAGTTAGGTTTGTTATTTTCTTGTAATGCATTGTTTTGATTTCAATTTTTATTTCTTTTTATATATATATTTTTTTTTCGCGAATTTAGTTGCCAGAAAAAGAGGAAGCCGCAAAAAATAATGCGAAAAAATAAGAAACACGACAAAGGTACAGATCTCTAACGCAGTATCTTCCGCCATACATATGATTAACATATAAACAGAAGGGGGAGTACAGGTATCCCGGCAAATCAGCGTCAGAAAGAACAGGTATACCCCTACATTAATGTCACCCACTTCCCACCTCCCACCTCCCACATCCCACACCTCTGCAGCACGTGATGCAGCCTGGTTAGGAACGCCCCAATATCAAGCAAACAAACAAAAAGAAACCCCCTCCTCCCGTCAACGTCTGAATGTCGCGCACCAACACGAAAGTTTTTTTTTTTTTGCGAGTTTGTTGTTGCATGAAAGGCGCGTTTCGTATATTGAAGCATATTTTATTTTTTTTGTGGCTGACACTTTTGTGTATGTCGCTTTTTGTGTGTGTATTCATTGGGACCATTTTAACTCCTTTGGTGTATTTCTATTCTTCTGCCTTGTGGAGCCTAATTGGGAAGGAGAAACAGCCATGATGGAGAGAATCTTTCCTTCCATATAATAACATGGGTGAACCTCTCGAGGTTTCAATTTCTTACTTTTCTAGACTGTGTTGATATCTCGTCGTACTTTTAAGGTGTTGTGAGTGGCTGCTTACTTCCGTCGCTTGTATTTGCTTTTATCATTACCTAGGCAGTGGATTATATACATAGAGAGCGTGTGTTTTGATACATTTTTGCTGCATTGTGAGCCATTCCTTACCAACCATAACACTTCCTTCTTGCATTCATATCATATGAACCACACCTTTCATTAACACCAATAACCTAAACCACACCTTTCATTAACACCAATAACCTAAACTATGTTGCAATCTACCCACAATAAACATTCTCATGGAAACACCAAATATGGACCACCTCCCCGGTCTAAACAAAGACCCTACCATCTCATGCTTGACCTCTTAGAGTCACAGGCCAATAGAAGTCTCACCACAGAGTACCTCCCCGAGATCACCCAAACCCTAGCCACCTTGGAAGCCCTGAGTCTGGTCAATCCAGCCATGATTGATTTACAACCGGAGATCCAATGGTTTATGCGACCTTTCTTACTTGACTTCTTGATTGAACTCCATTCCCTGTTCAAGTTACAACCACAAACCCTCTTTTTATGCCTAAACATCATTGATCGCTACTGTGCCAAACGTATAGTGTTTAAACGTCATTACCAGTTGGTGGGTTGCACTGCTCTTTGGATTGCTGGCAAATACGAAGACAAAAAGCTGAGAGTTCCCACATTAAAAGAGCTAACCATCATGTGTCGCAATGCCTATGATGAGGAGATGTTTGTCCAGATGGAGATGCACATTCTCAGCACGTTGGAATGGTCGCTTTCCCACCCCAGTCTTGAAGATTGTTTGCAATTGGCGATTCGTCATTCCAATGTAGCTAATAATGTTACCCCATACAAATATAACCATCAACATCACCATACTCCTACTAAAGGTGAAAGTGCTCTTTCGGCTGTCACTGCTGTGGGGAGGTTTCTTTGCGAGTTGTCGTTGTATGATCGGTACTTTTTATCGGTTCCTACATCCTTAGTGGCCATCACGGCTAATTTGCTTGCTTGTTCGATGTTGAAGATCCCTCATGCTTCGGAAGGGTTGAAGAAGTTGATTTTGTCAACATCCAATGATCATCATCATCATCACCGTACTATGCTGAACTCTGAATATAACGAAACTAGCAGTAACTATAGTCACACCACTGTTAGTGCTGATTCCGATTCCGATTCCGATTCCGATTCCGATTCCGATTCCGATTCCGATTCTGATTCCGATGAATTCTTCTACGACGATGAAGTGGAAAACAAACAACCACAAGTCCAAGGTCCGTTCTTAAGCGGACTCGACGCCATATCCTTGCTAACCATTAAGAAGATTGCGTTTGCATTGATTATCCAGCTTAGTAAGGTTACTGAGGTGCTTTCCAAGAAGTATGAAAACCTTGGAGTGATACAGGTGATCAATAACTTCCACTCTCGGTACACGTATTTAATACAACAACTCTACGATAACCATAACGGCAATACGGCCAGTTTGGACGATGAATCACTTGATGTAAATGCCATATCCATCATTGAGGTGCTCCTACAGTTCCCACAGCTTGAACCACCAGTTCAGAATATGAATAGTTACCATTACAACCAGTTTGATGCTCCCAGGTCACCATTTGCTAGTATGGACTCCCTTCCTGCTCCCGATACTCCTCCATCGGCCACATCGCAGTATTCGGTGTTTTCCAAGCCGGGAACAGCCAATAGTACGCCTACTCACGTGAGTGTGAGTACATTTGCACCGCCGACGACGTTGAGAACGAGGCTGAAGATTATGAAGAAGCGTAATGACGGGTTTCTGCCTCTTAAATGTACGGGGTCGCCATTGCTACATCAGAAGTAGGTGGGGGAGTTTGTTAAATAAAATGTGGTGGGGGAGGGAGTTTGTCAAATAAAACCGGGAGATCTTTCTATTGGTGAAATTAGAGAGATAGAGACAGAGACAGTGTAGAGTATGATAACTGTTCCATTATATATAGTACGATTACATAATACATGTAGAGTATGATAACTGTTACATTATATATAGTACGTTAACTTCTACAACTACCCCAGCTATAAACCATAACTATACCATGCACAATTACATACCACACAATCTCCAGTAATAGTCTGCCCCCGTAAATACCCACCGTAGTTCCTCCAATAGGGACACAGCCATTTCTTTCCCCCATACTGGGAATTCATGTGAGCTTTCCACGCATGGTTTTTCCAGCAACACATCGAACCACGTTTACGACATTTCCACCCACCCAAAAAAAAGGTCAATGTCGCAGTCACGTGAATTCCACCTTTCGTCCCCAAGTCACAATTCCTTATCCCATAAATAATCACCGAGATAAACCTAAACTCCCTCCTTGGGTTCGCCAATAGTTAACTTTTGCTGCTTATATACACCAGCTCGTTTGTGGTGGAAATACAACACTTGATTTCTATCGTTTACAAACGCCGCTTGCATCGTAAGTTATCCTGGTTTGTAAATTTCACTTGCGCTTTAATTTCCAGATTGCGCTAGTACTCTGCACCATTGGCTAATTCATAAAACATCGCTAAACCGGCTATCTTTGGTGATTGTACCCATCCAGGTCTAACCAACGGTTCACGTCGCTTCTTAGAACCTCCGTCCAATGTCCAACCAAAACCCAAACACACCAAACAAGGCCCTGAAGCCTGTCCCGGTTCCGGTTAAGGGCCCGGATCTCATCACCACCATTGGTACTGTCCTTCCCCAGCCGGATACTGTCCTTCCCCGGCCGGATACTCTCCTTCCCCAGCCGGAAACTGTACATCCATCGAACTTCCCGGTCTCACCGCTATCGCTTTCGCTCTCGGACTCAAACTCGGCCATGTCCACTATGGATAAGATCGCCAAACTCCGTCGGTCCTCCGGTTCAGCAGCAGCTCCTGGTCCGACAAATGTACCCAGTGCCCCTTCACCAGCCACAGAGTCAGCCATAGCATCAATAATGCCGATGCTCGAAGCATTCACCCCCAAGACCTCGGCTGAAGACTCGGCGTCCCGGCTAAACTCTACTGCTAATTCTCCAGCAACAGGATCTACAGAAGTGATCCAAGATGATAGTTCAGAAAGCGTGCTTGGAGGAACCACCACCACCTTCCCCAAGTCCCAATCCAACTCTTTTTCAGAAAATGGTGCCTGGTTATCCAAAACCATGTCCAATACCTCAGTAACTTCTCGTAAATCCATATCTCTCCATCGCGACTTTGAAGGACCAAAACTCCCCAAAATCGGCAAGATTGGTGTTTGTGCCATGGACTCCAAGGTGCTCTCCAAACCGTGCCGGAGGATCTTGAACCGATTGATTGAAAATGGCGAGTTTGACACGGTTATCTTTGGTGATAAAGTGATTCTTGACGAGTCCATCGAGAATTGGCCTACTTGTGACTTTTTAATTAGCTTTTTCTCTACTGGGTTCCCCTTGGATAAGGCTATACGCTATGTAAACTACCGTAAGCCATATATAATCAATGATTTGGTGTTCCAGAAGGCTTTGTGGGACAGACGAGTGGTGTTAGCCATACTTAATCATGGTAATGTTCCTACTCCAGAACGACTTGAGATTAGCAGAGATGGTGGTCCTCACTTGGAAGACATTCTCCTCCAGAAACTTAAGGAAATTGGCATGTCTGATGAGTATTTGGAGAAGTTGACCAACCAAGTAGAACCGGATTGGTGCATGGTGGACGAAGATACGCTTAGAGTAGGGAACCAGATTATGAAAAAGCCGTATGTAGAGAAACCAGTAGATGGAGAAGACCATAATGTGTATATCTACTACCCTAAAGCTACAGGGGGTGGTGGCAGGCGTCTTTTCCGCAAGATTGGTAACAAGTCGTCTGAGTTTGATCCTAACTTATCAACACCACGAACAGAAGGGTCGTTTATATACGAAAAGTTTATGGACACAGACAACTTTGAGGACGTTAAGGCGTATACGGTGGGGCCGGATTTCTGCCACGCAGAAACCAGAAAGTCGCCCGTGGTTGATGGGATAGTGAGAAGAAATACACACGGCAAGGAGATTCGGTTTGTTACTGAATTGTCCCCCGAAGAGAAGAATATCGCCCAGAATGTCAGTTCTACGTTCAAACAGACTATATGTGGGTTTGACTTGCTTAGGGTCAATGGGAAGTCGTACGTGATTGACGTGAATGGATTCTCCTTCGTTAAGGATAGCAATGAGTACTATGATTCGTGTTCGAGAATTCTCCGTGGGTTATTTGTGGAAGCCAAAAAGAACCGTGATCTCTTGAAAACCACCATTCCACCCATGCTCCTTAACAATAGCGAGTTTGAAGAAAAGAAGCAGAAATGGGTGTTCAAAGGGTTGGTGAGCATCATCAGGCACGCTGACCGTACTCCCAAGCAAAAGTTTAAGTACTCGTTCAGAAACCCGGTGTTTATATCGCTTTTAAAGGGCCACCGGGAGGAGGTTATCATCCGGTCAGTGCCAGATCTCCAGGTGGTTCTCGAGACGGTAAAGGTTGCCCAGGACCAGGTGCTTGAGGATCCCCGCAAGCTTAACCAGCTAAGAATAGCCCTTGAGAAGAAGATGAACTTCCCTGGCACCAAGATCCAAATCAAGCCGTCGTTAAACCGCGACAATCCCGAAGTAGTTGATAAGGTCCAACTTATTCTAAAGTGGGGAGGAGAACCAACCCACTCCGCAAAACACCAGGCCACTGATGTGGGAGAACAATTGCGCCAGAATATCAAGTTACTTAACCGGGAAGCACTTAAGGATGTGAAAGTATACACCTCGTCGGAGCGTCGTGTCATTACGTCGTCGCAGTATTCAACCAGAGCATTGCTAGGACTTGACAAGAACGAGAGCTTACCGGACGACTTTCTTATTGTTCGCAAGGACTTGTTGGACGACTCCAATGCCGCCAAGGACTTGATGGATAAGGTGAAGAAAAAGTTGAAGCCGTTGTTGCGTCAGGGAGCCGAGGCGCCACCGCAGTTCACGTGGCCGCCCAAGATGCCGCAGCCATTTGAGGTGATCAAGCGGGTGTGTGAGTTGATGAATTTCCACCAGCAGATTATGCAGTACAACTTCGAAACCAAGGATGTGTATGCATTCCAGGATAACTGGTGCTGTGGAGAGGACCCGGTGCTATTCAAGGAACGGTGGGATAAGTTGTTCCAGGAGTTCACCAATGTGGAGAAGACCCACCCGTCCAAGATCTCGGAGTTGTATGATACTATGAAGTACGATGCGTTGCACAATAGACAGTTCTTGGAAAAGGTGTTCTCGTTTGACCCTAATAATGAGGTGCTCCTAAAACGGTTGAGACAGACCTGTGGCGGTACGGTGAATTCGTCTGGCTTGGTCAGCGAGTACCCGATTAACATTCTTGCGATGAATAACTTTAAGATTCCCGATAGCGGGGCAGCTGGAGGGTCTGGGGGAGCTAGCTTGGCAGTCAATACCAATGTTGGTACCAATATGAGATCGGCATCTATTACTGCGGGTTCAGCTGGGTCCTTAGGCTGGGTACTACGTGAAGCAACCAATTCCATCTATGGTGATGCCACCAGTGCAGCCATCGGCACGGGAACCTCGTCGTCGTCGTCGTCGTCGTCAGCAGCAGGAGCAGCAGGAGCATCAGGTTCAGGTAGTGCAGCAGCAACATCAGGTTTAGGTAGTCCAGCAGCAGGAGGAACCCCCACCAACCTCCACCAGAACCCATTTGACCACCCGACATTTGCTCGACTCCGTGAACTCTACCGACTCTCCAAAGTCCTCTTTGACTTTATCTGCCCTCAAGAGTACGGCATCAAGGCCGAGGAGAAGCTAGATATCGGGCTCTTGACCTCACTCCCCCTCGCAAAGCTGATCCTCTCCGATATCCAGGACATGAAGAAACACGACACCGCGGCGGTGGTGAACTACTTCACCAAGGAATCGCACATCTATACCCTCCTTAATGTGATTTATGGGTCCCAGTTGCCCATGAAAATTGCCCGCAATGCCTTGCCGGAACTAGACTACTTGTCGCAGATTGTGTTTGAGTTGTACGAAGCCGGCGATGATAGTTCTCCCACCGGCAAGAAGCACTCCATAAGGTTGAGTTTGTCGCCAGGGTGCCACACCCAGGACCCGCTTGATGTGCAGTTAGACGATGACCATTATATAGGATGCATACCGAGGATCGCGTTGACGAGACACTTGGATATGGATATGGTGACCCTGAGGTTGAAGTCTAGGTTCTCGAGAGTGTCGTTGCCAAAGAAGTTCACTCCGGTGAATATCTCCAGTCCCGTTGTTAGTGGGATATAGGGTTAGGGCCAGCCATTTGAAGGGGGGGGACAGACGTGACTGCGCGCTTCCTGCTATTCACTTCTGGGTCCGTGGTCTGCTCCAGCTTCTACATACCTTGGGTGTCAGGATCCCCGCAATATAAACTAAATTACATGTATTAACTAAACCAATAAAACGAAACTTACTTATATATAACTTTACCTCTTCTCGGTGCGGGGTCGGCTGGCGTCAAGTGATAGTACCACGTATCAGCTCAACACCAACACCAACCCAACAAAAAACCAAGCTCTTGTTGCCTATGCCCTCTTCAATCACGCCTTCTCATAGGATTCCCAGTTCTCCAAAATGGCCTTGATCTTTTCTGACTTGGTCAAATCGTACACATCCTGGAAGTACTCCTTGGTCAACGCAAATGGCTTGGCCGTCAAGTTAGGAATGTACTTTCCAATCAAGTCGTTAGGCTTCACCCCAGACACGGGGATCTTCTTGCACAAGAATCTCTGGAATGGCTTGACCCCAGACATCAAGTACGACGAGTGGAAGGGCACTGAAATACCCTTTAATGGAATAACCGCAAACCCTCTTTGTAAATCAATTGGCTGGGGCTTGGCGAGCGACTGCTGCTTAACCTCGTCAATAATCTCCTTCAAGTGGGCCCTGACGTCGTCCAATGACATCGTAGCCTGCAACTTGACAATATCAATCTTGTTCAATTTGACGACATTCAACACATTGGTCAAGGTGTCCAACGCTCTCAAGTCACCGGCAGTAACGTACTGTTGGTTCTCGACGTTGTAGTTGACAATCTCCAATAACCAGCCGGTCTTGGAACCAACTTCATCAACGACAAATCTCAACGCCGCGTCGTTGAACGTGGGGCCAACCCTGCTAGGGTTAACCGCACACATACCATAGTTGGATCTACCGAGCTCATCACGAGGCACAGCCACCTGCATGGTCATACCTCTGTAGAACACCACGTCAACCAACGACTCGATGGGCATCACGTTGGCCAACGACGACAATGCCGAGTACTCCCCAAGAGAGTGACCGGCAAACATAATGTCGGAAGGAATCAACCCCTTGGACTTGATATCTTCGTACGCCGCCTTCTCCATAAGCGTCAACGCTGGCTGGGTGAATTGAGTAGCCGACAACAACCCGGTTGGCGAAACAAAGGTGTACGAGGTGGTGGTTTCGTCGATATCCTTGAAAATCTTCTCCGACTTCAACTCGCCATCTTCACCAATGGTTTCAAACATCATGCCGATATAGTTCTCTCTAATCTTTCTCCCCTTGGCACCGCCAAAGTGGATGGTCAACTCGTTGGGGTTGTTTTGCACAATATCCAAGATGGAGAACCCGTAGTTGTTGACGAAATGACGATCAGCCTTGTCCCACACGTCCCGGGCAACTTCACTAGAGTTGTACAAGTCCATACCCATACCTTGTTCTTGAGACCCTTGTCCGGTGAACACATAGGTGGTGATCGGCTGTTCGATTTCTGCTTCACCAGTCAACACCGGCACGTCGGTTTCAACATTCTTGGTCACCACCTTGATGATCTTTCTCCCATTGATCATACCAACGTGTTCCAAAGTAGTTTGCAAAATGTCGTTAGGCAAAACCATCCCGACAAAGCTACACTTGAAGGCTCTGACTCTGGAGGCGACATTGTTGGCAGCCCACTGTTCCACAAGCGATCTAATGGAAGCACTAGAGTACATACCGTGGGTGATAGTACCGGGCAAGTTGGCATAAGCAGCAAACACACGAGACACGTGGATCGGGTTGTAGTCCCCGGAAACAATGGCATATGGCTCGTTGGTACCAGGGGCCTTGGAGGTTAACTCTTCGCCCGAGGAAATAGGGATAACATTGTCAAACTTGACCGCCTCTTCAACCGTACTACCGTTTCTTGACAAGTAGTCAGTAACGGGGTTACCATAAGAGACACCGGCTTCATAGTCCACGGTACCAACCTGGATAACCTCCTTGGTGGGCAACTCCAAAAACACTTGACCCACAGTTCTAATTGACGAGTATACATTCTCGGACTTGAACTTGTAGGTGGATTCGCACCTAAAGGTCAACACCTGGTTCAACAACTCAACCTCCTTGTCCAAATGGAACCATTCCTTGCTTCTCAAGATGGCCAAGTCTCTGGCTGACTTAAACGAAACCTGGTAAGGGGTCTCAGCAACTCTCTGGAACGTGTTCTCGTAGTCATTGTAGTCTCCACGGTACAAGAACTGGGAGGTAACCTCCATAACTGGCTTCTGGTCACGGTAAATCGTACCCACAACCTCAACCAACTTCCCGCTGGGCTGGTTCAAGACCGCCTTGATATCAGCCTTGGTGGACACCACGTCATCCTTCTTCAATGGTGCAGCCCCCGGGATCATTCTGTACCCATTGGACAAGTGAACCAACTTCAACAAGTCCCCATCGACGCTCTTGGGGAAGATAGCCTTAATGATGGCTCTCCAGCCAATCACAATGGCGAAATCCATTGGTGCCAACGTTGGCTTACCGGGACGAGTGACAAAGGCCTCACACTTGTTCCCAATGGCGTGGGTGAACTCGGAAATGGTATTTCCAGTGATCTTCATCTCGTCACCCACAATTGGCTGTTCCACATTGATATCCAAGTCGTAAGGCACGTCATTACCAAACCAGAGCTTCCAGTAGAACTCCTTGATTCTGTCGTTTCTACCTTCCATCACTTCCAAGATTGGAGCAAACCCATCAGCCTGGTTGTATGTGTACAAGAATGGCAATGCCACTGGCTTACCGTCGGCAGTTCTATGCTCAATCAACGACAATTGGATAACGTTGGGCTTGGCCAACTTGATTTCAACCACAGGCTTCAAGTCACCCTTGACGTTCTCAAATACTGTCAACGTCTTTTGAGAGCCGCTGTTGGCCACCTCGACTCTCGAATTAGGAGCAGGAGTCAAAATGTCGTGAACCTGGTTGGAAATGTGCTTCTTTCCTTGGACAATTCTGTCGGTGGAAATAAACGCCCGCAACCAGTCCAACTCAACACCAGCCAACAAGTTCAACCAAGCATCCGTTTCTGGCACCTTGGCGTCGATTTCATAAACCAACTTGTTACCAGTATTGGCAATAAAACCAATGTTTTCAATAGTGGTATTGGTAACCACTGGCTTACCGCCAAAGTATTCAACCACGGGGATTTGCGACGCGTCGCCCGCATACTCATCCTCAATCAATCTCTGGATATGGCCTTCATGGATGGAATCCAAGATTTCGCCAATGGGTTCATTCACCTTATTGGTGAACTGGGCAGCAACAGGACCGTGCAAAATACAAGTTCTTTGCACATCCTCATCAACAACCGTCTCCAAGTCTTCCGATTGCCAAAGAGAATCCTTCTTGAAGAAGAACTCAAATCTTTCATCCAAAACCGGCACGAACGGCGCTGGCTTTTGCGTGGGTCTTGAGCAGCACATTAAGAAGAAGTCACAGTCTTCTTCAGAAATCAACTGGTCGCGAGCCTGAGGGAAATGGGAGGTAAAGAATTCATCAACAAATGGTTGAGGGTTGTTCTGTAACTGATTGTAGTTCTGGAGCAACGACACGGTACCGGAAACCCGGGTGAATCTCTCTTCAACTCTTCTCAAGTAGTCACCAAAAAAGTTTCTCAACGACACATCAACCCATCTTTGCGACTTGTTAACGTACATCAACTCAATCAATCTGTTGGCCACTTCCTGGTAGGTCATTTCCTGTAAATCACACACCCCATTGGCGTTCTTACCAAACCAGGGCTTTTGGAAATCCTTATTCAACTTACCAATAATGTAATCCTTCTTCTTGGTCAATGCTTCCAACAACTTGTTCTTGGGCAAGTTAAAGATGGTTTCGTCCAATTCCTTCCAGAACATAACCCCACGGGTAGCAATCTTATGGATTGGTTCACCCATTTCCGATCTAACCGTGATAATACCACCAGTTGGACGCTTATAGGTTTGCTCCCATTGGGAATCAGTCACACCAGTACACTGGGTAATCAACTTCTTGGCCTCTAATGACGTATGGGCCTCCTTGGCGGTCATTACACGTGATCCTAACAAAATCCCATCAAATGGCATAGCAGGGTAGTTAAAGCTCTTGGACCACGACCCAGTCAAGTATGGGTAGGTATCTTCATCAGACCCAAACCCAGACCCGGCAACCAACACAATATTGCTGCAGCGTCTAATCTTGGAGTACATTTGCAAGAGTGGTTGGTGGAAATCCTCAAACGAATGGTGTCCACCACCTCTACCACCAGTCCATTGCAAAACAATTGGGAAGGTTGGATGAGTCTTGGCGATGGTGATAACCTGGCTAATGGCGTCAATAGAACCTGGTTTCAACCCCAAGTGAGTCAAACCCAATTCCTGGATATACTCAGTGGCCACTTCCAACGAAGGAACACCAGCACCAATAGTTAACGACTGGATAGGGTAACCCTTTTCACGCAACTCCTTAATCAATGGAATCCCCCATTGTAACATTCTGGGGTTGACGTAAATCAAGTTAATACCCAATCCAACCCCAGGTTTGATGTTGGCCACCACCTCGTCAATGGCAGCAGTCATACCCTTGGGGTCAAAGTAACCACCACCAGCCAATTCAATGTGATAACCAGCATTTAACGACGCAGCAATAATCTCGGGGTTAACCGTGGTGGGGGTCATACCAGGCACCATTAATGGTGCTCTACCCAATAATTGAGAAAACTTGGTATTGACGTAAACCTTACCAGATTCAGTCTTTACCAATGTGGGTTTGTATTCGTTCAACCAATTAGGAGCCCACTTGATTTCTCTGCTGGTGGTGGTTTGGAAGATCTCGTGCTTGAACCCATAATCATCATCAATAGGGTTAACGTCAAGCGCACCAGCCACGATGATTCTGGCCCCAGTTCCTTCCTTGTTTCTGTGGGTTAAGACTCCCAATCCGGAAACTCCTCCAGGACCGAAATCCAAGATATGGGTGGCCTTAAAGTTGGTGGTGAGTTCCCAATGCACCGGTAATTCGGTGATACAGCGGACAATCCTGGCCGTGAGCGAGGAATCTTCTTCACCGGAGGAAAATCGCTGAAAGTTCTTACCATCAAAAGTGTCAAATACCGGAATGGCAATGTCGCTGGAGTTGAAACTCAACTGGTGCTCAGCCACATCGTCCAAAATCAATTCCGTAGCCTCAGAAAGCAAATGGCTGTGGAAAGGTGAGAAAATGGGTAAAAACCGGTTGGAACATTTCAACTTCCGCTCACTGAACGGAGTGCGCGACTGGTCCAACCCGTTAGGGGCTTTCTTGTTTCTCAAGTGCAAATTGAACCCGTAGAGCGACTCTGGAGGGCCAGAGAGCACCAAATTACGTGCCCCGTTGATCAAGCTGATAGCAATGTGCTTCTCTTGGGGCAAGTGGGCGTTGGTTTGCTTAATAAACGTGTTTACTTGCTCGATCGACAAGTCACGCACCGACAACATTGGCGAGGGTCTGCCTTCACCGTTGTTAAGCGAGTCCTGCAACATTGTGGGTGGCAAGGTGGTTCTTGGGTAGGTACTTAAGCATCTGGCACCAATAAAGAACAAGAGCGAACAGGCCTTGATGGCGTTTTCCAAGAACGAGTCCCAGGAGTCCGAGGCAGCGACAGCCACCGCGGTGACCAACCCTTGCGAGTGGCCGGTGGCTCCTGAGTTCAAGTATTTCCGGAACTGGCCCGGAGTTAAGCCCAAGATTTTACAGGTAACGGCATAGTGACACAATTGGATGATACAGATAACAGGACAGGAAACCGGCACCGATAACAAGTAATCCTGGTCGGGCGTCAACGATGGGTTGGTCAACCACGACAACACATTCAACCCTTGGGTATAGATCTTATCAAGGGAGGTGTCTTGCTTCACCAACTTGTTCAACTGCTGGGTAATAGGGACAATCAAGTCGTCGTGAATCAACCCCTGATACATGCGGTACAATTCACGCAACTCTTCAAAGTAGTCGTCAGTGTTACCCTGACCACCAAAGATAGCCACCAACCGAGCATCCTGCTTCCCACCGCAGTGGTATAACAAGTTGGACTCCACCAGGTCAATCTTGGACCCACACTTGACAATGGCGTGGTAGTAGTTTCTGATGATGTTATCCTTGATCTTGGCTGGGGTGGTGGGGAACGCCGAGTCGTCAGCCAATAACTTGACTGCAAACGAGTGGATGTCGTCCTTGTTGGACTGTAAGAACCGGGAGTTGAAGTCGTGCAACGACAACTTCAAGATCTCGTCATCGTCAGTGGCCAAAGCAGCGATGTAGCCCAAGAACTTCCCGTACAACTCTGCGGGAGACGCTGGTTCCTCGTCGCCAGCAAACCCTTCAGTGGGCTGGGGGAGGGTCTTGATGAACTGGTCTTTTAACTGGGAGTAATTGAAGAAGAGTTCGTTAGGAACCAAAAACGTGTGTTCAATGGACCCGTGGGTCAATGAGAACGGTCTGTGTGAGGAGGTGGTTCTGGTCATGGTTATCTCGAGGGGGTTTATAGTGTTGTATATGGAAATAAATAAACTTGGGTTTATGGATATGGAAGAAGATACTGGAGTGGGGGGGGGTATTGTTCCTGTTTATATAGATACTTTATTTTAATAATGTCCTAGAATGTGGTACTTACACTGACACGCTTTATTTGTGGTACTGGGATTGCGGTAGTGTGATCTAGTGGTATTACTAATCGATATGATACCTATAGTATGTTTGTTGAGCGTTAACTGAGAACAAGGGATACAAGTAACGAAGCTGAAGAAGAAGAAGAAGAGCAAGAGGAAAAACCCGCCAACATTTACATCTTGTAGGACCCAACGCAATCATTTTGTATTTATAGAAATCCATACATGCAAGCATTAAAGGTGAATTTTTAAAAAAAAATTTGTGTGCATGCAGGTAAGTATGCACAACAGAAATATTTTTGTTGGTGAAAAACTGCCAAAAAAATAATTATTTTTTTTTTTCTTTTTTGGCGGGTTTTTTTTTTTTTACGACAACGGCAATCTCCCACGCCCACACAAACAGTTTGTGGTTTTTGTTGTTGTTGTTCCAATTGGCTAACTCTGGACTGTTGTGGTGTAATTTGGTACACCGGGGTTGTGATTATTTTATCGACCCGCCCCTTCTTCTCTGACCAGATCTCTCTTGCATCTGAAATCTGTAGGCGGTTTTTCTTTTTTGGGGGGAGAGGAAACTACTGGAAAATATACTCCGAACAATTATTTTCACCACCCACACACACAAGGACTTGGAGTAGTGCGTGCGTCAACTTTGTCGATGAGGTTATATGCAGGTTTGAGATCTGAGATTGGTTTGGGAATGGTTTCCAGTGGAGGGGGTGGATAATTTCTCTTGATGGCATCGCGGTTATGTTGTTGCGATGAGGTTCTGGCGTGTGTGTGTGTGTGTTTATCTACTATAAAAGTGATCTATTCCTCCTCCTCCGTCCGCCCCCCTCTGTGTGCTTAGTTCTATGATAACTATCAGAGTATCGTTTGTATTGTTGCAAAAAAAAAAGTTTAACCATGTACTACAAGGATGGTACAAAGAAAAAAAATATTCGTTTTCCATGTTTGTTTTTTTTTTTTTGTTGAGATGGGAGACTCTTTTGTTTTTCTCTTACACTTTGTCACTATCTTCGAGTGTCTTTTTGGCTAGTTTTTTTTGTTTTTTTGTTGTGCAGCATACTTTGCGTTTTGCTTTCTTTTTTTATTTGTCCCGTTTTATTTGTCCCGTTTTATTTGTCCCGTTTTATTTTTTCAAGGCGAGATGTGGATACACAAAAAAAAAAAAAAGAAATGAACATAATCCCATCATTGCAAACACAACATACAGGATTTTCCCAACAAAAATGAGATAAATTAGGTTAAATAAAAATCCCAGCCAAAATAATAATGCACACATTTCCAGGGAAACTGGTTCTGGTTGTGCAGGGTGCAACGTGTAAACGTAATATTGATAATGTATGGGGTTCGCTAGTAGTTGAGAAGCGGTGCCGATATCTGCAACCACCTTATCTGGCTAAGCAGTGTGCCCATGGAGTGTGGCATTGCTGGTGTTCTCTCTTGTCTCCTCCCTACCCTGAACGTACCTTACCATCTGCCTCTTGGGTGCAACAAAAATTGCAAAAAGAATTCGCAGAATTTACCTAAGATCACTAAATTGCACCACCATACGGCATAATCCAATCTCTCTCTCTCTCTTGACACAACCCCCCACCCCCCACGCCATCCACTTCTCGCATATTCGTCATAAACACACATATCAATATAGAATACCTAAAATTACATAAAACCCTATAAACAAAACTATCCCATCTATTCTGGTAGAATTGAATGAATATCAACAAAAAAAGAACTCACAAACACCCATAAAGCAAACGCAAATCGTAACCATGTCTCCCCTTCCTCCTTCTTATGACACCCAAATCGTCAACTCTCGTTTGTCATCCTCCATCTCCTCCAACGTCTCAACCACAACCGTCCAATCGTCGCTGGAGTCCATAGCCACGAAATCGCCATCTTCGTCAGTATACCTCAACTTGCTCACCAAGATATCATCGCGCACCGCATCGCTAGCAGCAATCCTACCCAGGATCTTCAGGTACAAGTCGTTGAAATGGATATTCGACAAAACCACCAACGCATCCGGCAACTCCACACTATCATAAAACACCTTGACGGAAATCTCAAACGGTAATGCCGTCGCCGTAGGCGATACCGGCGTGGTGGTTGTACTATTGTTATACGGCACACTCGACGCCGATGACGACGATAACCTCGTATTCAACTCGCCCGGCTTACCCCGCATATTTCTCATCATACTAAAAGTAGACGACGACGAATGGTGCCGAAATTGAGACCCATTGGACCCCCGTCCATCCTTGAGCAATACCGTGCCACTCCCGTTGGTGGGCGAATTCCCGGTATACTCGTAGATTGACGAATCCTCGGTAAGCGCTGACGACTGAGAATCGCGCAACTTACGATGGAGGTGGTCATTCATTTCACTGGCTTTAAGACTACGCAAGCACTGTTCCCACTGGTTTCTCTGCTCCTCTGTAGGATATCTTAGCGTGAAAGACCCGCTCTCCTTCTTGCCCGACCACGATATAATCAACGTATAGCTGTTGTTTAATGGCGCGCTAATATTGTAAATCTCAGAAATGTATACCCGGCCCTTCAACTCCAACGGACCATCGTCGTTCCGCGCTTTTAACGACTCCAAAAGATTCAATGTGGACCCATTTATGTTGGCGGACGACTTTTTCCGCAGGGTAAAGATATTCTTCTTCTCCTTGCTCTCCTTCTCGCCCGGTTTCTCCACCTCTACAAAGAAAAAGATAATCTTTTCAAATAAATACGCCACATACTCCTTTTCGTTATCAACGTCCTTGACCCCCACTTTTCCATAGAATAGCAATTCGCCCTGGTCGCGCAAATGGAACCCTCGCCAGTTGCTCACCCGGTCCACTAGTTTATGCAAATATTCGGCGTTTTCGGCCCGTCTTTGGGCTTCGTTTACTTGCGCTGCCACCTCCTTCATGGCATTTTGCGCCACCAACAACTCGGTGAATGACGCCGAATGGCTGCCTTCCGGGTCCTTGTACTCGGGAGTGTTTTTGATCAACTCTTTAAGCAAAAGAGGGTATTTACACAATCGCTGGATCGGCTTGAGAATGTACGATTGCAACTCAAACGCCGGGTCTAACAAACTAGACGACTTCTTCAAGTTGACTGCCTCCCGGGTAATCAAGTCAATCGTAGCCAACTGACCTATAGACCACGGTTCGTATGCCTTGAATGGACCCAACGAGGCGTGGATAAACACCGACCCAATCCGCTGATACTTGGTGGGCACATTGACATTACACTCCAACCCATTAAGAAACCGGCGCTGGAAATCAATAATCTCGTTAAGGTTGGGAAATATGCTGTTGATCTGCTCCGACGACAACAACTCCGCCTCCTGCAAATCCTTGCGGTATTTGACTAGCGTCTCCAAATCATGGACATACTTTCTTTCCGTCTCCACCATTTCCTTAAACACCTTGGACCGTTCATCGGTGATGGAGACATCCAAATTCACCTCGTCCGGGTCAGCGCTTGCCTCAGCACTTGCCTCGGCACTTGCCTCAGCACCACCCTCGCCACCCGATTTGGCAGACACCCGCGAAAGAACTCCGTGGTCGTGGAGCAATTTGTTAACCACGTTGATAATCTTAATCAAGTCCTCGGTGTTATCGGAAAACACATTAGAGATGGTAAACATGTCACTATCATCAAAGTTTAGGTGCGTCTTGACGGCAAACAAAAAATCGTACACCGACTTTTTGCACACCCGCAAGTCGTCACTGGCTATCACCTGAACCTCCAAGTCTTTAATAATATTATTGAACAAGAGACAGAGCGGTGCACCCTGTTGGAACAACTTCCACAAGTGGGTGGCGGGATCCACGCTGACACTGGCAGGAAGGACACCGGCAGTGAATGTGAAGAGGCTGTGGGATATGTTGGAGGCGTTGCCATTTCTGGAACTGCTGCTGTTGGAACTGTCGGAGTAGAGGGATAGTTTACTCGACGACGACTGGGTTGATTGTCGGTTATGGGCGTCGCCGGCAGACATGGACTCCTGGGAGAGGGCAAGCGCCTGTTGTTCGGCAAACTCCTCGGCCTGGGAAAATGCTTGGTTCAAGAACGGGTCCATGCCGGGGATTCGTTTGAGTCTTCTCTTTAGCAACTCGCATTGGTAGAAAAGGTGGTCTTTGGGGGAGGATTGTTTGTTGAAGTTTGTGTTCAACGGGCCCAGAGCCACTCTGGTGATGGACGCGGTGGAGGAGTTTGCCGTGCTGGCTAGAGATATGGAGCGAAAGGGATGTTCTAATGACGTCATGTGTGCTGGGAGGGGTAATCAATAGTGGGTGGTGGTACTGGGTGGTGATAAGTGGTGCTATGTGATGGTGATAAGTAGTACTATGTGGTGGTGATGAGTAGTGATAATAAAAAGTGGTCCAGTGGTGGTAATAAGTAGTTATTATAAAAAGTAGTCCTGAGGTGGTCCTGTGGTGGTACTATGTAGCACTGTGTGGCACTATGCAGTAATCCGATAACAAACACAAATTATGTAGACACAACCTGGAACCTGCTCCCTTATATAACTATCCAGTCAAGAAACAGCCCCCTAGTCACTGTTTACGTTAATTTATTGCCAACACCTACAAACTAAATGCTGTCTCCCAGAAAACCCTAATAACAACAATAATAAAATCTGCCAATTCCCTGTAAACAAAAAACCTCCAAGGAAAACAGGAATAGTGCGCTTTTTTTTTTCTTTCTTCCAAAATGATACAACAGCTAGCTCGAGTGTGTCGACTTAACACGTGAATACAAGGTCCTAACGATTACACTACTGTTGCACTGGCAGATCAAGGTCCTTGTTTTGGTTTACAGTAGTGGTTGGTTGGTTGTTTGGGACAACTAAAAAATTTTCTTTTTCTTTTTTGGTTGGAGAAAAAAAATTTTTGGCGGTAAATTCGCGGTTATGTGTTTTGGGCTGGAGTGCACGACCTTTTATTATTAGTGTTGGCAGCCTTTAATGGTTTCCTTTGTATATAGTAGCAAGTGGCACAAGGGAGGAGGAGGTGGTGGTGGTTTTAATAGCGATAACAATAGTATGGGAAATAGAACAAGGCAGCCAGAAAAGAGACACCTGACAAACAATTTGAATGAGAACAAAGGTGACGTGGGTGGGAAATAAAATTGGTATTGGGGGATTTATGGTTTAAATGAAGGGAAGAACTTTTTACCGACAGCCGAGATAAAGTACATGCAATTAATTTAACCCTTCTCCACATTAGCTATCGTGGATATGGTTGAGGTTTAGAAGAGCGGGGAATCAAGCAAGCAAGTAAGCAAGCAGGGGAGGGGGGTATGGTGGTGGAAATACGTTTATTACACCATTCTCGTGCTGGTCTTATGATGGTTATTCTGGGTATCACCATCACCTACATCCCCTAAAGGCTGGGACCTCAGCCAATGGGGACAATGTAAAAATAGTGCTCACAAAGATACGCGATATAATCTGGCCATCTACAAAAATAAGCTTTCGACGAGAAGAGGTTTTTTTACCGAATTAAGAATATAAAACACCCACTTGAGTGTGTTTCTTGTTTATTGTGTTTGTGGGTTGTGTTTGTGGATTATGTTTGTGGGTTATGTTTGTGGGTTATAAATTGGTTGTGTTTGTCGGTGGCTTTTGTGCACCAAACCCGAGGCGGGAATGCCAGGTTTGGGCCAGTGTGCAGTAGCAAAGAACTGCAAATAATACTAACTCAATGGGTGATCTCAGGGATTGGAAGATATAGAAAGACGTATTTATAGAGGTGGGATTTATCATTGGTGATGGGTTTCTCTTTTGTTAATATTGTCATTTGCGGAAAACCCACCCCCCATCACCAAACTTACGCCAACCAGCCTGGTGTGCCAGTGTTTTTGATCTTATATTGTCTATCTCCTTCTCTCTCTATCTACCTGTATACCCTCTCCTTCTGTCCCTCTACTCATCTCGACGCTTCCCCTTCCCTGTCCCTCTGTCGCCCGACTTCTTCATATACGTAAATGTAGTCCCATGGTCACTGGTGTACACAAACGACGTCTTTGTCGGAAACCAAACCACCTTCGAATACGTCATCTGCCCCGACGAACTATTGGGGATCTCATACACCTGTTCGCCGGTATCACTGGCAAACACTATAGCATTGGATCCACGGTCGTACCCGGCTACCAAGTACGCTCCGTCCCGGCTACAGTCAAGGTGCGAAATAGACTCGTCTACCGAGCTTACCACCCCTTGGTTTAGCATGGTTGCACAGTTCCACATGCTAACCACCCCCTCGCTAGCACCAACGACAAAAAACGTGCCCCGGGGCAGAATGGCAATACAAAACGCCGACGACCTATGACCGGTCAACGTAGTCCGCAACCGGACGTCACCACTGTCACTCACCTCATACACCGGCAAAGTGCCGTCGTGTAATGCACATATAAAGTATTTATGTTTATAGTTAAACCACTTAATATCGTAGATGTGCTCGTGACACCGAAACTGACTGACGAGCTTATAATTCCGAGCTACAGCGAACACCAACACCGTGGAGTCACGGTCCACGGCAATAAGAAACTCACCGTCACCAGAATAGCTCACTAGTTTCAAACTTGCAGCTTCGGTCTTTATTGTCCGCTCTAATGCCCCGCTACTACCTTTCCATATTTTTATCGTGTCATCGCGCCCCACAGTAGCAAACGAATAATCCGTATTCGGATTCCAGCTCACGCTCTCCACCGATTTACTATGGGCATCTTCTATTGTCACCGGGTCGGCTATTTTCTCAGGATACAACTTCCATATCCGGACCGACTTGTCAGTGCGAGCAACCACAAGTCGGGTCCCACACGCATTTATCGACATGGTGATAATCTCACTCGACGATGACGTGTGTCCCGAGACGGGCTTGTCTTTAACCACTACCGGAACAAACTTTTTAAAGAAATCTTTATTGCTTTCCGAGTTACTTGCAGCCACCATTATGGAGTTATCATATACAGACTATTACTGAACTATACAATGCCACTTTTTTTATTCTATTTTCTAGCCACTATGAACCACTCGGGGAAATCTTGTATTAACACTGATCACACCAATTAGTTACCGTAGCGATTCTCGGAGCCACGTAGTGAAAAAAAGAAAAACCGCCAAAAAAAAAAAAAGAACCACCAAACAAAAAAAAAAGAACCACCAAACAAAAAAAAAAGAACCACCAAACAAAAAAAAAAAATTCCACTAACAATTCCTCGAGACTTTATATAGTATTGACGAATAGCTGGTTGACCATACACTGTATAGAGTTGTGCTGGCTTCCATTTTAGACTCTGCTTATAGTAACCCGGCGTTAATTTCTCAGCACTAATGTCATCGCAACGACCTAAATTGCTATCTATTGATGCATTCGCGAAAACCGTCGAGGACGCAAGAATAAGAACCACGTCAGGAGGAATCATCACTTTAATCTGTGTCCTAATTGTCCTTGTGCTTATCCGAAACGAGTATATCGATTATACCACCATCATCACGCGTCCAGAGCTTGTAGTTGATCGTGATGTCAATAAACAATTGGATATCAAGATTGACATTTCCTTTCTTAACCTTCCGTGCCAACTTGTGCTGGTGGACATCTTGGACGAATCTGGCGATATGCGGTTGAACGTGTTGGATTCGGGAATCGAAAAGATCCGGCTCATCAAGGAAAATAACGTCATTGTCAGCGAACAAAAGGACGACTTTGTGGCCCTTGGGGAGGAGATCCCATTGAAGGAACGGGCAAAAGGGTTGAAGGAAGGCGAAGATCCTAGCCGATGTGGGTCCTGCTATGGTGCTCTTCCTCAGGATAAGCACCAGTACTGTTGTAACGATTGTGAGACTGTCAAACAGGCGTATTTCGAGAAACAGTGGTCGTTCTATGACGGAGAAAACATCGACCAGTGTGAACGTGAAGGTTATGTCAAGACCCTCAAAGAAAGGATCAGCAACAACGAAGGATGCAGAATAAAAGGCACGGCCAAGATCAACCGCATCTCGGGAACGATGGACTTTGCCCCAGGAGCTTCGTTCAATAGCGAGGGGAGACATATGCACGACCTTTCGTTATATAGCAAGTACGGAGATAAGTTTAACTTTGATCACGTGATTAACCATTTATCGTTTGGTTCAGGCAACCCTGGCGACCTGACTTTTGGCTCAGTGCATCCCTTGGATGGCCATGAGTTTATGCTCCATCAAAAGGCCCATATTTCCTCCTACTACTTGAAGGTGGTTCCCACTCGGTTTGAGTCCTTGGACAAGGATAAAGTTATCGATACTAACCAGTTCTCAGTGATTACCCATGACCGTCCGTTGAGTGGGGGTAAAGACGAGGACCACAAGCACACTTTCCACGCCCAGGGTGGTGTTCCTGGGGTTGTATTCCACTTTGATATCTCTCCCTTAAAGATTATAAACCGCGAACAGTATGCGAAAACCTGGTCCGGGTTTGTTTTGGGCGTGGTGAGCTCTATTGCCGGGGTGTTGATGGTGGGAACGCTTATAGATAGGTCGGTGTATGCTACCCAGCAGGCGATTAGAGGTAAGAAGGAGTTATAGAAAGGGGAGAGTTGATATTGTTATATAATGCATTTCTGTATTAGTATTTACAAAAAAAAAAAAAGAATAAAGCCTAACTTATATGTACAAGTTGTTCCAGCAAGAAGATACTTGCTAGGGTATCTCCATAACCACCTAGACGGTACATCCATAACCACCTAAACAAGTCGACTAGTGCTGGTATAATCTACTCATGTGAATGTTGCCCTTGATTTGTGTTGGCGATGATCAGTTTGATTCTCCCTCCTACACATCGCTCAACAAATGCTCAATATCACTGTAGTACTCAGCACCAAGGACATCCTTCACCTCTTCTTTAGCCAACCATTTATACTCCAATCCTGGAGCCTGAGGCTCAAAGGAGCCAGATAAAATGTGCGACTTTATGAAATACTCCTTCCTGTTCTCTTCAACATTGGAAAACACATGGCACGGTGTACTAGACACATTGAAGTAGTTTATTTTATCTCCGCCAAGTTTGAACAACCCTTCCTGAGCAAGCGTGTGCAAAGGCACGACATTCTCGGCTGAGGAGTCTGGCTCTACAAAGTTGGGAAATCCCCATACATTGCTTCCTGGCTGTTTCACAACCAAGTATAATGTGCGGCTCAACTTCCTCTCCAAGCTGGAGAGGTCATTGGTCTTATCCGCTTCGGTTATACGACTATTGGGGACAATTTTACGGGCCAAGTCGGTTTTGTCCACCGGCTTGGGTTCACTCTTATCGGCAGATTCTTGGTATGTCTTTGGAAGCCTTATAATTTCCTTAAACCTCCGATCTCTCCCCTGTCTGATTTCAGGTCTACCCCGAGGGAACACTGCACCCGGGTTATTGGCCTGGGGAGGTTTGTTCAATTCACGAAACCTTTGTTCCGACAAAGTGCCCTGTCTATAGTAGAACCATCTGGGAAACGTCCACATCAACCGTCTCCATAGCTCATTCTGGTACTTGTAGAACTGCTTCTCGTACTGCGATATATCCGGAGTGATGATGGGGTTTCTCGATAATAACAACGTCAGCGATATAAGCGATTGGCTTTGGCTGGAGTAAGTCCTCAACAAGGACACTGTACCAAGACGTAACCCCTTCATTATGCTTTGAACACTACCTAACTGATCCTTTACCTAGACCCCGTCACTATGTACAGTAGGGGTTTTTTTGTTTTTCACTTTTGATGAAAATTCCGAAGAATTTTTTTTTCACGTAATGGGAGACGAATTACGCCGGGTACAGTAAATGTAAGTATAATATTGTCAATCCGGGTAACCAGAAACATTTCTCTTTTTTGTGTTTTTCTTTTTTTTTTTTTTTTTTGCCTCCTCGTCGAAATGGCTCGACTTTCGGCTATGCTGATTCCCCAGGAGTATAAATAGGGGAGGAAATCCGCCAATGATGAAAAGACTAAAAAACAGAAAAGTGATTTTCTCTTTCTTTATCGTCTACTTCTTTTTTGGTACACTTGCAGACCTACTTCTGATCGTGAAGACTACAGCAGTTATTTCGTTTTATTATCTACGACAACAATTGGCCCAGTAGCGATTATTTCTTGTAACATTTCTTTGGAAAAGGCTGTGTTTGTAATAGTAGAGGCTTACTGTATTACTTTGTAATTGTATAGCATACCATAAAAAAAGCGTAGTTGTCGAACGGCAAGACGGGTGAAAAAAAACACATTCCGAAACAAGAACTAGCCGGAACAGGAACATACCAGAATAGCAAGACACAAATAGTAAAGTAGAGGCACCCGCCACAATTACAGTCATAGTTGAGAGCGAGAAGGCGTATTATTAACCGAGACACAGTGAAGCAGAAGAACCCTTGTAAAGATTAAATCAGTAAAATCTTTGTAAACTTTTTTGAACACACTAAACACCTAGTTGAACCTTTTCGTAATTGCACCCACTCCGACAATCACCAACAAGTTCCCCCCCCATCAAAGGTGCAAATAGTTTACTTTGCTCAAACACTAAAAAAGCACAACCATTGGCAGTAGAGACTGTTTTTCTATCAGCACCGATCCGAGTAGTTACTATTCTTTGTAAAACAGAGAGTTGGATAATGTCAGGGATTGATCAGTTTGAACCGATTTTAAAGGAATTGCCCACCTTGAAGCCTCCCGGCGTGTCAGGGTCGCGGATAAAGAAGTTGACCGAGCTTGCTTTGCGTAACGTGGACCAAGAATCTAAATTAATCACCATCTTGTATTCTAACTGTAAAGCGGCACCGTCAACCCACAAATTGGGTACGTTATATGTGGTTGATTCCATAGTGCGAGCACTCCTGGAAGAGGCCAAGAAGAACGGCCAGGAAATCAATTCCCTGGCTCCCGAGGGGACGTATGCCTCGGCAGTGTACAAAATCAGCGAGTTGATTGAGTCCTTGGTGGATGACGCATTGGAGTTGCTAATTGGCACTTCCCAGCGACTCAAGATCAGCAAGCTAATAGACATCTGGGAACGGGCCCAGACGTTCTCGCCGGAAATCATCACAAGAATCAGAGATAAGCATTTCGTATCCACCACCCCGCCAGGATCTCCGCCAAGGCCAAAAGTGGTGCCCGTGAAGCCCACCGAGGAAAGTGGCACCAAAGATTCCAGTAGTATCTTGCTGGCACTTGCGTCGTTGGCCAAGAGCAACTCTGATACTCCCCAGCCCCAGAATGCGCAACTGGCAGTACCAGCAAGTAACGACGCTGGTAATATTTTATCCCAGTTATCTGCTCTCAGTGGTGCCAGTGCTTCGGGCATCCATTCGGCTGCGTCGGGGGCTCTGCTCCCACCCAACCCACAAACCTATCAAAGGCAGCCCTCACAGCAGCAGCAGCCTGATAATGAACAGGCTCTATACAACATGTTGCAACAGATGCAGAATGGTGCTCCATCGTCGCTCCCCCAACTTCCTCAACGTCCAACATATGGTAGTGATTACGGAAGTGGTAGACGTGCTCGTGACAACCAGGATAATGCTTACGCAAATGGCAGACGTGATAACCACGATAATGCTTATGCAAATGATAGACGCGAAAGCAACTATGACAACGGGTACGCCAATAACAGACGTGATAACTACGATAACGGGTATGCCAATAGTCGGCGTGGACGCGAGAATGAGTATGACTACAGTAATGGTAGAAGAAACAGATCGAGGTCTCCCCATAGCCGGCCGGTGCCTCCAAACCAGTACATACGAACCCGGTCGCCTCCACGTGCCCACAGCCAGGGCCAGTCGTTCAACCTGCACTTACCACCAGCACCAGCACCTAGTAATGGCCAGCCGCAACACCAGCCGCAAAATCAGCACCAGCACCAGCAACACCAGCTGCAACACTCGTCGGGTCTGAACTTCAGACCTCCTGCCGGTGAAACAAATGTTCCTGGAAACCCACACTACCGCCCCAGAAACATTGGGTTTGATCCAACAGTGCCACAAGCATGCATCAAGGTGTTGTCGAGAACGTTGTTTATGGGTGGAGTGCCGTGGTCGATGGACGAGCGGGCCTTGACGGCGGCTCTTAGACCCTACGCCGAAGTGCAATCTATTATTCTCAACCCAGAAAGAAAACACGCCTTTGTTAAGGTTTACTCGAGAAAAGAAGCTGAGCAGGTGATCACTTCCTTCAACAAGGACAATTCGTTGCCGTTGAGAACCCGGTGGGGTGTAGGGTTTGGTCCTCGGGATTGCTGCAATTACCAGCACGGCATTTCCATTATCCCCATTGAGAGGCTAACTGATGCCGATAAAACGTGGATAGTTGATGCCCAGTGGGGTGGTACTGGCGGACAGCCTTTCCTGAGTGGTATGGTTGTTGACGAGCCCGACATAGAAATCGGGTCGGGTATTTCGTCCAAAGCCATGTCGAGAAGAATGCCCACCAACTCGGCCCGAAACGGGCCCAAATCCAACCGTCCAGGCGAACCCGACGATGATTACGTGAGAACTTCCATGGGTCACGGCAATGGCCAGATGTCACGTGGATCAGAGCCGGCATTTAATGCCTACCAGAAGTCCCCCGTAAACCCGTTGCTGGGGTTGTTTGGGAATTCTCCACAACCGCCACAGCTGCAGCCGTCATCAGCCCAGTCGTCCGACCCAGGGTTGTCGTACCCACCACCAAACGGAATGCAATCTCCGGGTATGAGTGACTTTTTGAAGAGTATGCAGCAGCAGCAGCAGCAGCCACCACAGCAGCCACCGCAAGATGGAAACCCCAATCTTGCCGCATTGACACGATTATTGCAGCAGCAGCAATCTCAGCAGTATCGCTAACCAACCCATATATGGAATCTCTTTTTATAGTAATGTATATTTATATTTTACCGTAAAGGTTTATGTAGAAGTGCCAGGTTCAACCAGACCATAGATACCGTAATGATCCGTCGGGCCCATTAGTCCCAGCCAACTAGCCACAGCAGCAGCAGCAGCAGCAGATATCCATAGCCACCCCGCCACATACCTAGTTATGGTGCTATTGTATACTCTTCTAATATGGCCCTATATGCAGTCCGCATCCATACAAAGAGTTTTTTTGGGGCTCTAGTAAAGCATCACCATCACCAACCACCATAAATCATCAATTCATCAAGATGAAGAGTACAATATTCTCTAGTGAGAAAGGCCGTTCATCTTCTAGGGAGTCTGGGGCATTTTCTCCTGCTAGTAAATCTTCTCATTCTAGTAAATCTTCTCCTGCAAGTAACGTATACAAACCCCACGGGAAGAAGAGCAAAAAGAAGAAGGCATATGTCCATAATGGGTCACTGAGTTTGGCCAACAATACTGCCAACTCGTTTTCGCAGTTATTGGCGGTGGAAATGGACGATAGTAGTGATGAAGATGATGGTATAATAGATTTGAAATCATTGTCTACGGAGAATAAGAGTCCGGCTAAGCTAAGGAGAAAGCCAATTGTAGTTGATGGTCTTATTGATATAAGTGATGACGAGAGTGACGGTGAGAGAGGCACAAGCAGGCCGGAAACCTCCACGGCAAACTCGATAAGCGACAAGGCTAGTCTGGCTCTTGACTTTGACGATATTCTCTCCTCATTACAACAGTCGTCTGAATCAAGCGTAGACTCGGTAAAGGAGAAGTACGCCAATAGCGGTATACCACCGCCAATAACCTCGCACAAGGTACTTGTTGAGCGGGCGCAAAGGCACTTTGGTACTCTACGAAAGATTCTTCTCGGGAAAGAACAGGTATCGCATTTCTATACTTTGGCAAAAGAGCAGCGACAGAAGTCGAGCCATGAAACAATGGCTACCTCAGATAGGTTCCACATCAACTGGGAAATCTACTTTGGGGGCTACTACGGGCTTAAACGCCAGGCAATGATTGGTCAAGCCATAAATAGAAGTCTCCATGACGAGTTGATGGCTTCTGAACGTACGAATCGGACTGTAGCGTACTGGACAGTACCGCAATTTGCCACCTATATCCTTGCAAACGAGGTGATTGTGCGGCTAATCGCTGAGGACATGAACTGCGACTTTGAACAGGCCCAGAAGGTGGTCAAGTCCACGGTTGATTATGGTCGAGTCGTTGCTGATGCCGTTGAGGTGGTTGACGAGTCAGAAGATGTTGGTGGCCTTCTTAAATTGCTGACCAGTGGACCTGCAGACGATCCCATACTAGCGCAAATAAAGCCAAAGTATTCAAAGCATAAGAGGAAGAGTCTGTCGAAGGAGTAAGGATAGAAGAGGTTGGGATATAAATGGTAGTACATAGATGAGTATAGGTCATAGATCAGTATAAACTACTATAAATAAATCAGTATAGATCAGTATAAACCAATACAA
Organism: Intestinozyma alai; assembly: GCA_030572135.1. NCBI lineage: Eukaryota > Fungi > Ascomycota > Pichiomycetes > Serinales > Debaryomycetaceae > Intestinozyma > Intestinozyma alai. Next base: position 100,310 of record JAJLZI010000015.1, on the reverse strand, counting down.
ATAAATCAGTACAAACCAATACAAATAAACCAATACAAACTACTATAAATAAACCACTATAAACAAATACAAATAAAATACCCACAATATATATAAAACCACCTCAAAGTGTCAACCCCACATAACGTCAACAGTGCATCAAAAAGCTGTCAAACTGAACCACTCACATGGACCATCACCATTAGAAGAAGAAAAAAAAATGCTTACCACTTAATGAATGGATCCATCAAGCTCAACTGGATAGTCGCATTGTCCTGCTCGTGATTGTCTCTTTTGTCTCCTGTTCCTTCTTCTGGATCCATATTCGTTCACAATTACGTTAGTTTCCTTGTTTCAGTTTCGGTCGGCAGGCTTCTCGTTTCTTCCGACAGGCTTCTCGTTTCTTCCGGCATTGAGAAGATCGTTCCACTGTTGTCGGATAATGGGTAAAGATATAGTGTATGCCAAAGATATAAGTGCGGTGGCCATTACCGGGAAGGATGCCTGGAATCGGCCCACCCCGCAGCCAATCACTATTTCGGTGTCCTTGCAAACAGACTTTCATAAGGCGTCGGTCACCGACAATTTGAAGTACTCGTTGAATTATGCCGTCATCACGAGAAACATCACCGAGTTTATGAAGGGCAACGAACACAAGAACTTCAAGTCGCTTGGCAATATCGCTGAAGCTATAAGCGAAATTGCCTTGGACCAAACCCGGGGAGGAGGCACCGATGTTACCGTAACCATCAAGAGCCCCAAGTCGGAAATACGTGCTGATAGTGTCGAATACACCCTTAGACGCAACTCGTTGGGTAACGAAAATGGCTTGGATGTGTTTCGGGTGAACAACCTCAGACTCTTGACCATTATTGGGGTTTTCACATTTGAACGCTTACAGCGGCAAGTAGTGGATATCGAGTTGGTGTTGCAGATCAAAGACAACTCACGCGTGTTTGCCCACCGCATTGTCGAAGATATTGTCGACTATGTCGAGTCGTCCAACTTCAAGACGGTGGAGGCATTGGTGGCAAAGATAGGACAGCTAACCTTCCAGAAGTATGGGAGTGGCATACACGCGGTTTTGGCATCAGTAACAAAGCCAAATGCATTCAGCCACGTAGAAGGTGTTGGGGTATCGTCATTGATGCTCCAGGAGCATTTCGAGGGCATGGACCCTATTGTGCTTCGCCCAGCTACTGGCCACAACCCTGGGTTTAATATGCCTGTGGATGATATGGCTCCGGCCAGTTTCGCTGGAACCCACACGGCATTTATCGCCTTTGGGTCCAATGAAGGTGACCAGCTAGCAAATATCCAGGAGGCACTCAGGCTATTAGAGGAACACAAGATCCACTTGGAAGCAACGTCGTCTTTATACTTATCAAAGCCGATGTACTACCTTGACCAGCCCGACTTTTATAATGGAGTAGTAAAAGTCACCTTTACCGGGTTGTCACCCCATGACTTGCTTGCCAAAATCAAAGAAATCGAGTACCAGTATCTCAGCCGCGTAAAGGAGTTTGACAATGGACCCCGATCGATCGACTTGGATATTATTCTTTATGACGACATTCTGTTAAATGCCGAAGACTTGGTTATCCCCCATAAGAGCATGTTGGAGAGGACGTTTGTTCTCCAGCCTTTGTGTGAGTTGGTGGGGCCAGATCACATCCACCCTCTCAGTGCCGAGCCGTTGCATAATCACTTGCGACAACTTCTAGCTGATGCCCCCAGTGATTCGATACAAGAGTCATCACAGCTCTTGCAGATTCTCCCGGTTCCACGACTCCCCAAGCTGCCTTTACAGTTTGACCAGGTGAAGAACCAGCATCCTACTTTGATTATGGGCATTTTAAACGTGACCCCGGATTCATTCAGTGACGGTGGCAGGAACTTCAACAAGTCGGTAGAGGAGGTGCTTTCCAATGCGCTCCAGTTGGTTGAAGATGGTGCTCATATCCTCGATATCGGTGGAGTGTCTACCCGTCCCGGAAGCGTTGATCCAGGCAACGAGGAGGAGTTGAGACGTGTGCTTACGGTGGTGAAAGCGATTAGAGCGTGTGATAATAAACGGTTGGCGAACATCTTGATTTCCATAGACACCTATAGGTCAGATGTTGCCGAGCAGGGTCTTCTAGCCGGGGCAGATATCATCAATGATATCTCCATGGGCAAATACGACGAACGTATATTTGAGGTTGTAGCCAAGCATGGGTGTCCTTACATCATGAATCATACACGAGGTACCCCGGAAACCATGTCGAAACTCACCAATTATGAATCCAACACCAACGACGATATTATCGAATACGTGGTTGATCCATTACAAGGCCACCAGGAACTTTCGTTGCCTCCCGAAGTCAGCAACTTGTTGAACGGCGTATCCCGCGAGTTGTCGTTACAGATGTTGAAGGCGTTTGCCCATGGAGTGAGGAAATGGCAGGTCATTGTTGACCCTGGTGTTGGGTTTGCTAAAAACGTCCACCAGAACCTTGCCTTGGTTAGACACGCCTCCTTCTTTAAGAAGTACTCGGTGCAGGTCAATGAACGAGCAGAATCGTCAATTAGACACCAGTACCTAAGCTTCAACGGCATGGCATTGCTAGTTGGGACCTCGAGAAAACGGTTCTTGGGTGCTGTGACGGGACAAACCGACGCCAAAGAACGTGTGTTCAGCACTGGTGCTACCGTGAGTGCAAGTATCGAACAAAACACGGATATCATCAGAGTTCACGACGTGAAGCAGATGAATGATGTTGTTAAGATTAGTGATGCAATTTACCGTAATATTGTTAGATGTTAGATCACTCCAAATGTGTACGTACATAAATATAAATCCCTGCCATAACCTCTTCCTCCCTTCGTCCTTCGGCTCCCCACCTCTCTGTCTACGTAGATGCAAATCCCCTCCCTCCACCGTCTTGTGTTAGCTTTTTGAATTCCTTTTAGTAAACTTCTTCATCTTGCTGCTTATACTTCTATTCCAAACCACTCCACCCATTATTGGTTTATGGAACCCATATACATCATGGATATCGTCATCAGTGTATCCGTCAGACGAGTTCATCAACGCATCACGCTCAGCGCTTGTCATTCTCGCACTGAGGTGTCTTTTATTACTTAATTTCTCCCTCTGCTTCGATACAAACTCCCGGCACTTATTAATCTCGTCCTGGGAAAGAGACCCAAACCCATAGCCGCCTATTTTCTTGAAGCACAAATCCACCAAATTATTCACATCGAGGAGCCGTTTGGGGAACCCTTGCAAGAACTGGAAGAGTTCAATCTGTTCTGACTCGGCACCCGACGAGTGTTTGGACGACTGGAACTCGGGACTGTCCAAGCACACCTTCAATATAGTTAGCGAGAACCGAAAGAGTGTTTTTGACCCTTCGTACCAGAGAATGTCCCACACCCTCAACGTTGTTTCTGTAGGCAAATTGCCCACAAACACCGACATAAACCACGACGACGTCACCAACGTTACCGGTGGAAGCTTGGATAGTATTCTATCTTCAGACAACTTCTCGCCTTCAAAGTTCTTTCCTAGAATAGACCACAACTGGGGGATATACTCTTTTACACATAACATCAACACGCCCTGGTCCGTGTGCACGCCTTCAAGGTTTGCCGAGTGAACCTTAGGAATGATCCGTTCCGTTAAGATCACCAACATCCAGAATGCCCGCTCTTCAGTCATAAAAAGAAGCAAAAGTCCAGCTAGGAAATTCAATGACTGACAGTATCCAATCTGAGGCTGGTAGTGGGCAAACGATACCAATACACGACGTAGAGACTTTATCAAGTCCGTCTCCTTTGAATCCTTGGGCAACGAAGTGTCGCTATCTTCTATGCTCAAGGCGGCATTGAAATATACATTATCGGGGAAAGTTCTATGCAAATCTCGCTCTATAACTTCAGTATCCTTGTTGTGTATAGACCTGGTGTCATGGGTGATCTTATCGTATACACCCACGTTACGGTTCAATTTATCGTACCCACCAGCATAGAAAAACCAGGCATTTCCTCGCCATTCAGGCGGGATCCCCTTTCTGATTAACTTCTTCACTTTATCTGATTTTGGTGGGAATCTGGTGGGAGCAGGATCGCCTTGCTCCAACCCCAAGCCGTGGCTTTTCATAAGCATATCCCACTTCCGTTTATGGCGGTACGTGTACTCGGAATACTGTTTGAACCACTGGTTATATTCCTCGGTTGAAATCAGGTGTAGGCTTGACGATTTCCGGAACCCGTATCTATCAAATGGGGATAAGAGAATCGTAGCTTCGTTTTCTGGGGCACCTCGGATTACATATGCGTGTCTGCGTTCCAAATCAACCATAGATACACTGGGCGATAAGTATTCGCCGTCTTCCTCGGTTGTGTCGCCATTGGTGGAGTCGGCGAGGATATCGATTTCCAGCAAGCTATGGCGTGCTGGGGAATCAAGATCCTCATCCTCGGATAAGCTATCGTTGTCTCGGGTGGGAGAATCCACACCATAGATGTCCAACAACGAGTAGTTGCGGGAGTAACCGGAATAGCCAGAATCATTTCGTTGGTGCTGGGCCGGCGCCGTGGATCGGGTATTGTGGCTCGGATCTAGGTGCACCAGCGGAGTTAGGGACACCTCAGGATTGGTGTGTATATTCATGATTGTGGATACGGCGCTATAGTGATATCTGGCACCAATGGCCTCCACCCACGGTTATATATGGTTTATACGTGATTGTATCTTGATATAACAGAAGCAAAACACTGATGAAATAAAACACAGCACAAGAAAATGATGAGGTGAAATTGTTCCTGGATTCTTTTTGCCCAAATAGGGAAAGAAGGATTGTGCTACTTTTCCACGTTCATTGTGATTAGACAAAAAATGATGCTGGTGTGGGTGTTAGAGATGGTTGGGAGAGAGGGGAGAAGGGGAGAGAGATGAGAGGTTAGAGAGATGAAGTTGGGTTATTTATATCAGTGGTGTAGAATGGAGAGGTATACCCGATGATTATTCTTGGGATATTCTTGTGAAATTATTGCAACTTTTGTAACTAAAGAAGATGACATATTATGACTGGGCTGTTGAACCTTCACTTGCATGTTTATTGTTGATTTTACTGCCATGTTCTTGATCTAGTGTGTTTTCTGATGTCTAGGAAGGTTCTTCTGAATAGGGGGAGATCACCATCAGGAAGGTTGTAATGGAAGATATCACCATCAGGAAACCAAAAATGACTAGGAAACAAAACAATAACAAAACCAACAATTCACTTTATACCTAAACTAAATCCCCAAGAACTATCATACCACTCACACCTTATCCATATACAACTGCCGTGTAGGAACATAAAATCTTTTATTTGTGTCAGGGACACGACGAGCTCTTTCACTGTGGGATCTCTGTTTTCGAGACATCAAAGGAGTTGGTGGGGTCAGTAGTATTGGTACTTATCCGAAATAGGTTTAAGCCATCCAGATCAATTCCAAAAGACATTCTGCTTGTAAAAACACCATCTTATGTATTCAGCTCCTTACGCAATTACACTTGTCACTATAAACTAATTTACTTATTCTAAGTGATTTGGCCCAACTATATCCTAACCCTTGATTCCCTTAATCTCTTACTTCTACATCTTTGTTAACTCAATAGCAAGACTAACAAACCCCACTAAAACACACCTATAGTCTTTCCCTAATATCTCTCAAAACATGGCTTCGTCAATGTCGCACAAATCCTCAATTTACCGGAAATGTCGCCACGTATTGCCTCTGACCAATGTCGCACCAGAATCGTCATCCCGCGACATTTTGTGGCTTTTCTTTTTCCTTCCCAAATCTCCTCACCCATTGTTATACCACCATAGCCATTTAGTACAAAGGTATACCAAGGGACAGATAACTACCGTCTAACAGAGCTTATATGTCTATAAAAACCATCTGACTAACTCATAAACACCTCTCCCCCCCCCTCCCCCACACATAAACCATGTACTGGCGACACACTTTTGCGGCTAAAGTGTATCCCTCGTGCCAGGAAATCCGTCTCCCTGAGGGTATGCTCGTTTCGCACAACTACAATAGCCCAGTCCAGTACATACAAGAGGCGGTATACAAACAAATGTGTTTTATGAATGCGACTCCCATGATGAACACCAACGTGGGCTTGGTTATCTCCAAGTTTTCAAAACCACTTCCCATTGTTGAACAGTCGTGGCGGGAGTTTACTCGAGAAGGGTTATTAGGGTCGTTTTCCTATAGTGTCGTGGCCATCATCTACGCCATATCGGTGCTGGCGGTGATTATCTGGTTCTTGACGATATTTGTCCTCACAAACTACACCATTAAACCTTCGGTATTATTACGTGCGTCGGGAATCGTGTCCTCGATCTACATGCTTATAGTTGTAATCAAGTCTATTTTAATCCTCCACACCCAGCAGCGGGAAGGGTTTCTCCACGGGGCTCAACTACTACAGGATATAAACTCTGATAAAGCCATCAATATCATAGATCTATTGCTAGTGTTGTTACTACAGATTAACCAAGTCCAAGTGATTATGCGGATCTTTCTGCGTCAAAAAGATAAGCGGATGATCTTCTTTGTGGGCGTGATTGCTTCGATAACATCACAGGTGATTTGGGGCTTGTCAGTGTTTCACAATTTCGATATGGACAATGAAGCCCGAGATATTTTGCCGGCATTTATATACTTGGTGCGAATAGCCATGGGATTGTGCTATGCTGCCATTCTTACTGTGTACTTGTTGAGCAAGATCAACGATATCCTTGCCAATAGGAACATCTGGTTATTGTCGTTGCTAACGTTGATTCTTATTTATAGTCCAGCGGCATTTTTCATTGCTGACGTGTCCAATGCGTTTGTGTACGAATTGTCGGACATCTTTTCCGTCGTCACTTACGTCATCTGCGTGGTTATCCCGTGGGAGTGGTGCAACAAGTATAATTTGATTGTGAAGATGAAGGAGAAGGAAGGTATACTTGGGCGACGGTTCTACGAGGATGAGATCTACGAGCTTGACCGGTTTGAGTTGTTCGTGGAGGAGTTAGTACTTGACGATGACGATGACGATGACGATGACGAGAGTACAGATAATCACAACGACCGCACAGGCACAGACAGTAGCAATGACGATACTCTTACGGGAAATTCTCGAGACAAGACCAACCAGGACTCGGAAATGACCACTATGAAGAAGCTAAATATGGCGTTTGAGAAGGGCAAGGCGGCCTTTTTGAACTTTACTGATTATATGATTGCTGCTGGGTTTGCAATCCCTCGGTCGGTGAGTGTTTCTACACAGGCTATAATTCGCGACGACGGTGATGAAGATGGGCCGATGCTTATGGATGGACCTAATTTCAACCGGTCTATCTTTGCCTCGAGGCCGTCCAACCGTGGAGCTGGTTCTGGGTCTTCCCAGGTTGATCCTGTAGACTCGGAAGGCGAAAATGTTCCATTGCAGAACTTGAATCGCAATGGAAGAAACGTGTATGTGTATTCGCGGAAAGAAGTGGTGTTGGATGACTAGGGAGAGGTACAGAGTGTAATAGGGAAGTAATTGTTGGGTAGGTTATTAAGGGAGGGGTATAAAGTTGAAGTTAATTGAGGGAAGTGTATAAATGCAAGGGTATTATCATTTATTAAGGGAAGTGTATAAAAATGAAGTTAATTAATGAAAGTGTATAAATGCAAGGGTATCACCACTTATCATGGACCATGTATCAAGTCTATATACAAGCAAGAATCCACCCCTAATTTGTACAGTCAACACCCAACAACACATGACCAACTACACCTCTCCCATCTTTTCATGCCCTCTTTTGGCAATCTCCAAACACTCATCTTCGTAACCAGGGATATGTACGTACTCCACGCCACTCTCCCGCAACTTACTCACCGACGTATTGTTCTTGACAAAGATATCTGGTTCCACAACCCCGACAAAGCAGCTCTTTATATCCGTGCCCAAGATCCTCTCCACGCACGGCAAATTCCCACTCAACCTCAACGAACATGGCTCCATGGTGGTGTAGATTTCTGTACCTATAGGAACCAGCCGGTCGCCGGTCTTGGCAAAGTACTTCTCCAAAGCACACTGTTCTGCATGGGTATTACCTTCCAACTCCCGTGAATAGCCCGTGCTAATTATCTCGCCTCTATTTACAAGAACAGCACCCACGTTGAACTGGGTCTGGGTTTCACCGCACTTCTGGGCCTCGGCTATGGCTGCCTCCATAAACTTACGCAGGGACTCCAACGCCCATTCAGGATACTCGGTCTTGTATGACCACGACTTGTCGGAAGCCTCGTATCTGTAAGCATGTAACCACAAGTCCAAGTCGTTTGGTCCGGGATCCGAGTAGATTGGACATCCCGAGATTGGACACAAGTCATTGGTCATAACTTCGCCATCTTCCTCAATGTGTGCCCAGCTTGAGGCCGCACGGTCCTTGCCTACTCGGTCGAGGTTTCTGATAACCTGGTCATAATCAGCGTCGGCATTTTCCCCCATATTCTCGCCCCAAACAGCCTTGCTTGAGTAGATAGGATCATTGGCTATAGGATGGCCTAAATACTGGAGATGGACCCGAATCTGGTGCGTTCTGCCGGTGAATGGATGACACTTCACTATAGACGTATTGCTAACTGGATCATAACTGACTCTAACAAACTCCGTCTTTGCTTCTTTCCCGTTAACTTCGTCCACCACATTGAGGGTTAATTTAGGTGCCAATGTAGCAAGTGGTTTATCTATAGTGATAACCTCATTGGGTGGGAACTCCCCAACAACTTTGGCAATATACTCTTTCAACACATTACGTTCTCGTATTTGCTTCACCAACTTATCGGCCCCCTTTGGGGACTTTCCCAAAAACATTAGTCCTGAAGTTAACCGGTCTAGTCTATTACAAGGATGGACTGTACGGCCATACTCGTGCTGAAAGATTTTCGTGACGGTATTATACCTATACCTGCCAACAGGATGAACCGGTATGCCCGAGGGCTTGTCTATAGCGATGATATCGTCGTCCTCATATATGATTTTGATTTCCCGTGACGATACTGGTGGTTCTCGCTTATAGCTTCGGTGACTGATAAGGTCACCGTTTCGGATAACTGTATCGAGATTGGCTGGGACCTTGTTGATAGAAACCTGGCCTTCGCGTATAGCTTTTCTATAGGCCTCGGGTGTTCGGTCTCTAAACTCATCAATAAACACATCAATGAGTTTACGGTCTCTCCACCGTAATTTGCAGTACGTTAAGTAGGTGTAGTAGTACGGCTGGACTCGGCGAAGCCGACCATCTATAACATAGCTGGCTCCTTCTGCTTCTTCTTCTTCGATTGTTTTCGTAGCATTCATAGACTTGTCGGCAGCTTCTTCTCCTCCAAGTTGTTCATATGCGGTTAATTTGGCCTTTTCAAGTGACTGGACTCTCATTCTGAACCCCAGGGCATGACGGAGTTTGGGCGTAGTGTTGGCAGGAGAAACCGAGGACCGTTTTTCGCCCTTGTGGACGTTTTCCGACGACATAGAGGCGGGTCTACGTTTGAGGGTGTTGAATAGTCGAAGGTGCAACCTGCAAGAGGGCATATATTCTTGCTAGGGGGACGTTTCTGATGGTTGAAGTAGGTGGATTTCGGTGGATTTTTTTTTCAGAGCCATCGATTTGGGATGATGAGATTCAAAGAGTTTTCAATGGGGTGGTTTTCAATGGGGTGGTTTTCAATGGGGTGGTTTTCAATGGGGTGCTGTTCAATGAAACTCGAGAGTGAATGTATACTGTTATGGAGATTGCGTGAGATGGTTTTGAGAATAGAATGAAAGTTGTTGGGTGGGTGTTTTCTACAAGAAGGTTTATTTCTCTGGTGTGGAGGTTGCGGTTTGTTTTCTCTGGGGTTACATATAGTCACCGAACCAGTCTCTGTAATTGAGGACTGAGAGGACTGGGTGGTTGTTATGCCAGGGGACGTGACGGGTGGGTTGGTTATAAGGGGATAGGAGTGTTGTATTGCTGGGAAATGGGTGCAAATGGGTGCAAATGGCGCGGTTTACGATAATGTTGCATGCATATTTCTTGTCCCACAGTGTAACCAAAAGCCATGTTTGAGACGGCGCTATCCATACCAAAGGAAGAAATAGGACAGATGCAACCCCATGACCACCCCAGGACTACACCAACCACAGCATCCCACCACTACATCCCACAATTATCCCCCCCCCCACTACATCCCCACATATACATTTTCCAGACCTACACCCTCGTAACCATCCGCTGATTAATCTCCGTCCTCTTATTCGCTGGTTCCAAACCAACGTCATTGGCCCGTTATTTTTTTTCCCCTATACTTTCCAGGGTCACAAACCTGGTGGTATGATTACGGTCATCGCTGCACTATTTTCTGACTCCTTTTGAGATGCGCTTTTTTTTCTTGCTCTCTCCGTCTTGCTCGTATAGCTCGATGGGAATGATTCACAAAGTACTCATCTTCTTTTCCTTAGAATCACCAATAAGGGACCGTTTGTAAGACGTTGTTATTTGTTTGGCTATAATTTTTTGGACGTGCTAGTCGAGTGTCGTATCGGTCCTGGTAATTATAACCCAATTAGAAAATAGGGATATCATGTTCACGAGATCATTGTTGGCGAAAACACCCACACTCTTGGGAAGAGTACCCAGGCCAGGAGGGTTGAGAATAAAAATCTCAGCGAGAAGAGCATTCCACATCTCTCGTCCGAGACTACAGTTGACCCAGGAACAATTGGCTATACTAAATGAGGAACGTGCTGTTGATCATGTCGATGTTTGTATTGTTGGTGGAGGTCCGGCTGGTTTGGCCACGGCAATTAAACTAAAACAATTGGATAATGAAAATGGCAGTGGCGAATTGCGTGTGGTTGTGCTTGAAAAGGCGGGAGACTTTGGGAACCACACAGTTAGCGGGGCTATCCTTGAACCCGGGGCGTTTTTGGAGCTATTTCCCAACCAGGAAGAGCTAGTTGAAGAATCTGGTGGGATCCCCTTGCCCAAGGATATCATCACCAAGGTCACCAAGGATGCCATGAAGTATCTAACTCCCAAACTTTCATTTCCGATGCCAGAGGTGCCCGCATTGGCCAACCACGGCAAGAACTTTATCGTTAGTTTGAACAATGTGGTGAAGTATCTTTCTGAGCAGGCCGAGGAGCTTGGTGTTGAGTTGTACCCGGGAATATCAGTCAGCGAGCTTGTTTATAACAAGCTGGGTGACGCCATACAAGGTGTTGCCACCCAGGATATGGGTATTGCCAAGGATGGGTCTCCCAAACCCAACTTTGAACGAGGGATGGAGTTCCACGCCCGGGTTACGGTTTTGGCCGAAGGCTGCCATGGGTCGCTCACCAAGAAGGCCATAGCCAAGTTTGATTTACGGAAGGATTGTGATCCCCAGACCTATGGGTTGGGTATCAAGGAGGTGTGGGAAGTCAAGCCAGAGAACTTCAAGCCGGGGTTTGTGTCGCACACCATGGGTTATCCTCTAGCGTATAACGAGTATGGTGGTGGGTTCCAGTACCACTTTGGGGATGGTCTTGTGGCTGTTGGGTTGGTTATGGGGTTGGACTATACGAATCCGTATGTGTCTCCGTACCAGGAATTCCAGAAGATGAAGTTGCATCCGTACTATTCCAAAGTGTTGGAAGGAGGCAAATGTATCACCTATGCTGCCCGGGCCTTGAATGAGGGTGGATACCAGTCTATTCCTAAGTTACACTTCCCTGGGGGTGTTCTTGTGGGCTGTGCGGCTGGGTTTATGAATGTGCCCAAGATTAAAGGTACCCATACGGCGGTGAAGAGTGCGTTAGTTGCCGCAGAAGAAATATTCAAGGTGTACCAGGAGCAAGAGTTGGAGCCGGCAGATGAAGAAACGTTTGAAGATTATGTTCCTATTGATTTGAAGTCGTTTGCCGACTCGTTCAAGGAGTCCTGGGCATATAAGGAGTTGTATGCCATGAGAAATGTGAGGCCATCATTCAATACCAAGTTGGGAATTCTTGCCGGTATCTCCCATTCCGGCTTGACCACCTTGATAACGAAAGGGGCCGAACCATGGACATTGAGACATAAAGTTCACGACTCAGCTATAACCGAGGATGCCAGTAAGTATTCTCCCAAAGAGTACCCCAAGCCGGATGGCGTGTTAACCTTTGATATTTTAACCTCGGTTTCCAGAACGGGGACCAGTCACGACGAAGATGAGCCGTGCCACTTGAAGATCCCCAACCAGGACGAACGGGAGCACGCCAGAGTGTCGTGGCCAAAGTACAAGGGGATAGAACAGCGTTTCTGCCCGGCCGGGGTTTACGAGTACATTGAGGATGAGAACGAGCCCTTGGGTGTGAAGTTCCAGATCAACAGCCAGAACTGTATCCACTGCAAGACCTGTGATATCAAGACCCCTGCGCAGGATATCAACTGGGAAGTGCCTGAGGGTGGAGACGGTCCAAAGTACTATATGTCGTAGGGTAATTTTTTTATAGGGATGTAGAGAATCAATGTTTTACCAGAAATGTTCACAAAGCACACAACAGCAAGTCCCCCCATCTACAAGGCCCCCAGTTCTCTATAGTTACAATGTGTTCTTCTTCTTTAATATTTATAACGATTAGCCCTCCCACCCCAGTAATAGAAGTAATAATAACAACAACAAAAAGTATAAGTCTTTTTTATATCTAAAATAATAACACAGGAAGCACCAATAGGCGTCTTCGTTCTCCTTCTTTCCTTCGTAATACACAAAACACACCCTGTCCACGCATCCTCATTTTCGTTATAGGGTAAAAATATATGAAAAGGATCATAAGACATAATGCATCAAAATCATACCCAACATTAATTTCCTTCATCAGTTCCGTATCTTGCACCAGCTCTTACACTGGTGATATTCACGCAAAAAACTTATCCAATTCCGATAAGCTGACATCCTCGGGGGCGCCAATATCCTGGGTCAAAAACCCAGATCTAATAACGTTCAACCACTTTCTGTTACCGACAGATGAAGTCAGCGTTTCTGAACCTGTCTCAAAAGAACCAGCTGTTGAAGAGGGTTTGGAAATTGCCTTTAACGCTGCCTCGTGTAACGCAGCCGCCGCGGCAGCAGCATTGACACTGTGGGAGCTCGGAGCTCGGGACGCTCGTGGAGCAGCCGCAGCAGCAGTAATAACCTTGGATTTCTTGGCATGGCTGCTGCTGCTGCTGCTGCTGTTTTGCATTGATAAGTAAGACATCGATTTGGAACGCTTGCCGTTCTTTTTGATGGTTTCGATGTAGTTTTCAGCCTCGTCATCGGAATCGACGAACACTTCGAAATCCTCCAAATCCAAGTCGGAATTGTCCTTCTCGTCGTTGTCCTTCTCGTCGTTGATGTCAGTAATGGTGAGTGAAAAGGTAGCTTCGGCCAATGACGCTGCCACCGGAGCCGAAGAGTAGGGCACAAATAGATTGGCCTTATCCAAAGGACTATCCAAAAAGGTGTTTTTGGTGACCCCCAAGTCAAACATGGTTTGTCGTCTTGGTTTGGCCAAAGCTTCCTGTTTGCTTGCCGACAAGGAGTCGTTGTAGTCGTCGTGGTCATCGTCCTTGGGTACGTCAGCGGAAGCAGCAATGCTCTGCTTAGGACCCGATTTGGGCGACTCAGACCCGGGAGATTTCGGTTCCTCCGATTGCTGCTTTTGTTTTCTCTGGAGTTCTTCAAACGACCGTTTGGCGTGGATATGGAAATCCTCCGCCAAGATACCGCGGTATACATAAACCATTCTCTTGGGAGAAGCGTCAGCCCAATCTCTGGAAATGGCATACTTCAAGCTGACGTCGCCCTTCTCCACCCGCTTCACGTAGGCGTTCAATTTAGCACTAACTAAGTTGGACGTCTTGGTTGACAAATTGGCCATTTCCGGGTGCCGTTCAACCAAAACGTCACAGATTTGCTTCACCGTCATACCGCTGCCTTCGGGGTCCCGCTCAAACAAAATAAGAAATATGGCATATAGCACATCATCTTCCAAAGAAGGGTCGTTTTTCTGTTCGGGCCGGGGCTTTTCTCCGGTGACAGGGATGGTGGTGGATATACCAGTGGCAATTGGTGCCCGGTTGGGGTTTTTCGGTTTTTTGGTTTTACCAGCAGAAGCTGCAGAATCGTTCTGGGACGATGGAGGCGTTGACGACGACGTTGGTGGCGTTGAATCTCGGCCCTCGTTTCCTGCGGTTTCTTCATTCATTAACGAGTCTGGGGATACGCTTCTCAGCAGTGAACCCTGGCCATTATCCTGGTCAACCACTCCGGCCGAATCGGGGGATAAAAGCTCAAGATCTGCATAGTTGGAATCGCTATCCTCGTCATCATCATCCTCTTCTGCAACGCCCGGCAACGAATTGTTTCTTTTACGTGACGAGGCAGGAATACTGCCACCTCTCGACTGAAGGCTCAACGAGCTCGGGTTGAATGACGGCGATGTAGGAGTAGCACCCACTGGCAAGGCTATAGGTCTTCTTTCAGTTAATGCCATAATTGAAGGAGTTTTTTTGGGGAGTACCGGGAATTTCTCGTGCGGTAAACTTGGTTTTGTAGGTTATATCAATGCGGAAGCGTGTAAAGTGGCCCGAATTGTCTCTTGCTGGACTAGACGGCGGTGAATTAGTGTAGTTTTGTTTGTTTCTAGTTGGAGATACAGCGTATATGTCCAACAGTGATTAATGGCCAAAAAAAAAACTCTCTCGTGAATTAGCGTCCTTCTTCCGTCTCAATGAAAAACCGAATAATGATAAACAAAAACCAAAATAAAAAGGATTTCAATTACCGCAAAAACAATAGTCACGATAAATCGAAATGGTTATACCCTGAATATCAACGAAACCAAAAATATGTGAGTCCAATTAAAAGAAAAAAAAGACTCGTAATAACCGTAGTGCAACAATAAAAAAATACGACCGAAATGGATGACTATTAAAAGTTAGCTTTCGTAAATGTATAGAACAAGTAATATGTGTCTGGGGAAACTTTAAAAAGATGTATATCGCGGGAATTGGTGTGTGTGTGTTTCGTTAGGGTGGATTATTAGTGCGGTTTGTTAGTGTGGATTGTTCATATAACTCCAAAAAAAAATTGGTTGGTGGTAAAATAGTGAATAGTTGAGGAAATCGATGGGGGGTGGGGATATTCCTGGTATCAAACAATGTAGATGGACAAATAGGTCCTTGTTTCCAATATCTCTGCTTGGTATGTATGAATCCTGTCTGCTAGGTTAGGATGAAGACAGACCAGTAAGCTTTAGAGTTAAATATGTTGTAGAATTTTTTTTTTTTAATATAAAATTCTTCAATTTGGTGTGATGAGGTTGGAAACGTCAAACGTTTGCTGTGGGTGGTTTTTTTCTTTCTTTTGTTAATGAATGCTAGGAGGAATGCAACCGAAAAATTAAAGTAAACAAATGCTTAACCCGGTTGTGAACTGTGGGTGGGGTGGTTGGTGTGTTCAAGTAGCGTTGGTAGCAGTGGTAGGAACTGTAGTATACGTGTTTGTACTACAAATAGGTTGTTCTATTTGTTTTCCTAATGCTCTAATAATCGTGCAGGAGGAAAAAAAAAAAGAAAACAAAAAATAAAAAGAAAATGACACTGGCTAGATTGAAAATTTACATGTATTAATATCACTGACTTATAGTGCAAAACAAACATCAAAACACGTGTAAATGGATAAATAGAGGTAATGCCTAAATCATAACGAGAACCGGGCCGACCATGGCTCTCTCCAAAAAAAGGTTGGGGAGAGAGAAAGAGAGAGATGCCCAGCTTCAAGCACAAAATGGTCGCTTCTCGATATGGTGTTTAAGCATTTCTCTATTTATCTTGTAACATGGTGAAAAAAAAAATTGAAAAAAATGTCGTACATTTCCGTAGCAATTGAAGCAGATAGAAATATCTATTGGCTTTCCACCAGTAGTTGATGAGGGAAAGGTTGAGGCTTGTGGTACCTTTTACAGTGGAGGGGGGAGAGAAGAAGAAGAGGAGGAGAAGAGGGAAAAAAAAAGAAGGAAGAAAAAGGAGAAAAGGAGAAGAAAAGACCAAGGAAGTAGATAGTGATTTATTTCATCTATTATACTGGTTAAGCAATAATAGAGACAGGAGACATGGACACGGTGGGAAAATAGCAAAAAAAAAAAAAAAAAAAAAACAAATGTGGGAATACATAATTAATTAACTACTAATCACTACTATTATCCACACGCAATCATATTAATATATTGCTGTAGAAACCAATAGAAGGAATATGCATACAAGAGCAAAAAAAAATAAGAAAAATAAAATACCAAGTTGCATATCTTGTCCTGTATGCAGGTGTGGCATAAAGCCTTGACATGTGGGTGATTATAGATGGGACTGCGTTTTTTTTCTTTGTTATTGTTCTTATTTTCTTTTTTCATACTGGCGTTAGTTTGGAGACTAGTTGTGCTGTAGAGAGTTATCTATGTTGTTTGGGTGTGTGTGTGTGTGTGACTGCTATAATCGGAGGTTTCTAAAGGTATTAACCCGCTGATTTTTAATAGACGTGTTTACGTTTCCCCTTTTATCTCTCTCGCTAATCAGGGAGAGAAAAAAAAGGCAAAAATCTACTGGACTGGTTTCTTTGTGTAATTTCAACTGTTTTGCCTCTTCTTTGTATTCGTTCTCCTCCTTTTTTTTTGGCCTGGCGGGATTTCCGGTCAACGGCATTATATGCTCTTATCTGATTTATTGCGTAATCACACACGGGAAATTAATCTCCCTACAGAGAAAGAGAGAGGCGATATACTATAGATCAGGTATTACTCACCGCCTCTGTAACTGCATACTATCTGTGGAAGAGCCAGTCCACACAAGTGATGACTGATTAAATTAGGGCAATTGTTTTGATGTGGTTTTTATAGTTCCATGTCACGTGATGTTAGGGCAACAACCCTGACGGCGATTTGTTTTTCCCCGCGAACTCTTTTCCGCACCTTTGTGGTTATTGGTTATGGATATTTTGCAGCTTTGGCAGTGGGGATTGTAACCGGTATTGGTTGTGTGTGGATGTATATGGATGTATATGGATGTATATGGATGTATATGGATGTATATGGTTGTATATGGTTGTGTGCCTTCCGTTGGGTATTGGTGTCCATCAGGAAACCATTCGTAAACCATCCCTCTAAAATCATGTACACACTGCCAGAGGACTACGTAGTAATATCTATGCTTCTTCCACTCTTTCTCTCTAGGACAGGACGTTGCAGTTGCCCTCAATGGCAAAGAACTTTACTCAATACCGTGCTCTGAATACACACCAGAGTCACCACATTTTGCTTGTCTCTTGTATTGGAAACCAGCACTCATAACTATAGGCATAAATGGTATTTAGTCATCTCTACGTAGAACTGAAAAGCACCCCCCCCTGGGCACACCAGCAGGATTGGCCCGGCATTTGCACCTAGCAGCACGTAATCCATAAACAAGTCCACGTTCAAAGTTCAACATCTCCCCTTCTTACAAGATCTAATGAAGACTTAGTCTTTTCCCAATCGTCATACCAATACTCGTCGCTATAACATTTATCCGCGTCTGAAGTGTTTGGCGGAATAAACCAATAGTTCAACGCGACGTGGACATTGTCGTCAACGCCAAAACTGGACACTTCATGGAACCACCCAGCCGGCAAATACAACATCTCCCCGGGCTCTAACCAAACCTTAAACGAATTGAGCTCAAGGAACCCGGGAAAGTGCCGTTCAGCAAACTGTTCAATCTTGCGTCGGGTGTCCGCATCAGCCACCTCGTCAAGATGCAATAAAGCTGGAGGGATAGCAGAGAAGTTTGGTGGGTCCAGGTCGTCAAAGCGTTCTCCCCCGGTACAGGTCAGCGACTGTTTGATCTCCCACTGGAGGTCTTGTAGCAATTTCCGTTTACTGTCGGTATCGTCATCGTCCAAGTTATCCAATTTCCAGCGGATTATCTCCGACACAATTGCCCCATCATCGCGTACGTGCTTCCAGTGGGGTGCGTGGCTATCAATTTCGTAGTCGATAATACCGCTATTAAATACCCTTCGTATGTGACCAATAGTGGCCAACTTCAACGCGTCTCCCGGGCTGAACAAGGTGAACCGCTTCCTACCTTGTACGAGTATGTACAAATTGTCAGCGTGGTCGTGATGCAAACCCGAAGAAGTCCCCTTCTCTTTCCCAGGTAGCCGTTTACCAAGACCCAAGTTCTCCTCGGTCTCGTCGATTACAAAGTCATTCTCCTCGTGGCTGTTGGCGCCCATCCAGAGATTAATCTGTTGTGGAATCAAGGACCTGAAAATCTCCGGCACGGTAGGGAGCACCTGGGGGTTCTTGCTGAGATTAGTTAATGGCGGTTGGTATAAATCCCTGATTCTTCCCACAACATCTGCTGCGGTAAGGTTCAAGTCAACGTCCACCAATTCTTCGAGCTCCTCTTCGTCAAAGTCATCTCTAAGGTTGGACATGTCGAAAGACGAGGTTTCTGAGAATTTATCAAACTCAGGTCCACCCTCTAGTTCTTCTTCCAGTTCTTCTTCCAGTTCTTCTTCCAGTTCTTCCTCCAGTTCTTCTTCCAGCTCATCATCTAGCTCGCCAACCTCCCCCAGCACATCTCCCCCCTCCATATTCCCATCGGGATCGTCAAAGTCGTACTGCGTGGTCAAATAATAATCCCCATTCCCATTCTGTAACTCCTCCACCAACCGATCCAACCCAATCTTGATCCTCTTCTGTCCCGAACCAAACCCAAATTGGTGTTTCTTTTCAATCTGCAAGTCGTCACCATACTCCAACGTACCAACAAGAGCACCAACCTTGAATTTACCCAAATCAACAACCTCGTTTGCCCCAGTCGATAATGCAAATTTCACTGGCTTCCTGGGAGCAATAAACTTGGTGAAAAACTCCGTACTCGAAGGAAGGCTATCCAAAGTAGCAATCTCGTCCCCATCAGCAATCGTATAACTACCATACTCAGTCGCCCGAGAAGGCTTCTTTGTCGATCTAGACCCCAGCATTATCCTTATACTGACAAAATGGCCTTATTGCACCATTGCAAAAAAAAAATTTTCGGCTCTATGGTGATGGGAATAGTATTGGTACGATGTCAGAAGTAGTTTCTTGGAGGAGGGGGGGGTTGATACAAAATCAAGCATTCTTTCATTGGATACCAATAAAGGTGACAAATATCTACACCCAACATAAACACGAGATGCTTACACTGTGGACAGGATAACCTATGATATCACAAGTATGTTTGCCCTGGGCTTCTCTCTTTCATGGGTGTTTTGTTCCCAATAGGAATTGCACCAATTATCTAGTCAATGCTCTCACACACCATCCCAGCCGTTCCCAATCTGAGGAATGTGTCTATTAACGAAATAAACTAATGAATATAGTGACATTGAAATAGGCTGTGCTGAACTATGGAAGCTAAAACTATGAATGTTACCCTTGAAAGAAATCGGAAACATCCAAACAAGGATCGACAGACCAAGCAACACCAATGAATTCTCGTTAGCACTCTATAGATACATCAACCCCATACACACCAGGGGGGGTTGATCTGCCTTCATATAACCTTGCGAAACTGCAAACCCACACCATTTAACCACGGAAAGCAACCTAAAAGCAAGAAAAATAAGAAAAATAATCTCACACGCAAAGTATATATTACCAAATAAACACTTTGGAAGGTAAGCGAACAGATTTTGCTAGCGTGATTAATTAACCTGTTAATCAATATACCTAGCTTCTGGCGCCTCGACACCTTCCCGAAAAGAAAATAAAGCTCATATGCAAACAAGGACGAGTTGGGCTTTATATACTGCTATTGGGGAATGTAAAACATGGACACTTCACCCTTCAGCCTTTTCAACTCATCCTTCTCGTGCTGGTACTGCTTCACGGACGCACTGCTGATTTCTAGCTCATCAATCGCCTCGTAGCTTCTCTTCTTCCCTGGCGACGATCGCGATATCGGCGTTAGCGTTCCACAGGGTTTGTGCACAGCCACGGGTGGGACGGGGTCCTGACTACTCCGTCTGGGGCTGGTGCTATTGGATACCGGGGTCAACGGCAACATCGAGGTGTCCACGTTGATTTCTGGCTTCCTGGTGTCGACAAAGGTAGGCACCTTGGGGGTAACTGGCGGCTCCAACAACGTGTTCAACGACTCGGTGGCGCATTGCACCAACGACTTCATGAGCTGGGTGTACTTGCCCTTCTCGGAAAAGTACTTGATCTCAAGCGACTTTGGTGGATTCTCAATAATCTTGATCAAGTTCTTGATGAAACCCTTGTTGAATAGCGTCTGGAACGAGTGAAGCGAGAGAATCTCGTCAAAGGTCTCGCTTCCTTCACCAATCCCGCTCATCTTGTACTCGTCAGTCTTCAACAAGTCATTGTAAAAGTTAAGCAAACTGACGATATTTACAGGAATCTTCAAGCACAACACACTGGTCAACACCGTGATAAGGGCGATCTGCGACGAGGTGTAGTCGAAATAAATATTGGGGTAGAACTGAAATAATTCCCCAACGTAGTTGGCCAACAACTTGATTTTGTGGGTGTTCCTCTTGATGATGCAGCCAACAGTGGAATTGTTATTGTTGGATATCAAGAGGTTCAAGTACAAGTCAATGAAGGCATCGAAGGTGGGACTATTGATGGTCCACTCCAACGATTTCAATATGTGTTTCTCCATCTCAATAAACAACTCCTTGTAATAGCTATCGACGCATATTTTCTTCAAGTCGTTCAAGGTAGGGATTTTGAACTTGGAGTCCAAGTTCTTGCAGCTGATCCAGAGTGAAGTCAACCCCAACAATTGATAATGTTGTTTCTTCACGATCCTAGTCGAGCAGTACCGATCAATCAAGTTCACCGTCAACGGGAATGTTGATCGCGACAAATTTAAAATCGTGATAACCTCCATCAAGAAGTCCAATAGCAACGGCCTCATGCCAAGCTTGATTTCTGGCTGCTGTTCAATCAAAGGGAGACTGGGTAAGGTCTTGGACTCTACTGAAAGCAAGTGGTGCAACATATCCATCTGATAGTCGCAAATTGCACTTGAATGGCATTTAAACTCCATCGATTGTAAGTTAAAGTTGGACGCCTTCACCAGCAGATTGAACAATCGCACCTGGTGGAAAGGATCTGGCGAGTTCGATAGCATTGTATGTGGAGGGGACTATTGTTAGTATATTTAATGGCTGTTAAAAAAAAAAGTTTGGCTTTTTTTTGCAGTGTCGTAAATTGATGTCGTAAAAAAAAATCCAAATGATAACGTCTTTTGAATGTCGTAAACTTTGTTTTTTTTTTTCGGTGCGCAAATAAAGTGCGAAAAAAAATGAATTGCAAAAAAAAAAAATTTGGTTGGTTTAGGTGTTTAAACAAATAACCGATTCTATGAATAGAACGTCTTCAGTTCCTTTATAAAGCCGCAACGTTTATGCAAATGCAATGGGTGTATGGTGCTATTGAGCGCGGGGGTGTGTGTGTGTATATGGTTTGTAGGTTGGTACGAGTAGTGGTTGTCTCCAAGGAATGAATTACCAACAGAGTGGGTGGGGGGGATAATGAATGTCGGGAACGTTAAAGCAAATAAAACGGATAGATGTTACTCGACGTTATATGGAAAGGGGGGAGGAAAGTAACGAATGGAATACTTGGTTGTTTTTCCTGTCTGGTTATGAGTATGAAGAAACGAGTTGTGTATAACGAAAACGTTTCCCAGTGAGCAAAAACCCTATGTGCAAGACTATAAAACAAGCAAGTGGAAAGGAAACCAAAACCTAATCTTTTAATGTTTTGTAAAGAAAGAGACCCTTTTCTCCTTCTATATGCCAATGGTGAGAGATAGAACGGTGGAGGTGTAATGAAAGGGAGTGGTTTGATGGGTGTGGCCAACTATGCGTATCCTCTCGATACTGTTAGCTGGAATGAATAAATAAAAAGAAACGCTGGTCCTTTCTCTCGGAGTTGTGTTGTTATATAAACCTCAACGAGGGGGGGGATTGCACAGGTTAAATAAACTGTGAATGGTAGCGGATGGGAATCACAGAAGAGGGAGGTGAGAAAAAGTGGGCACCAGGAAAAGGGGGTACCTGGATATATATATATGTAGGTCTATATGTATATATGAAAACTCGTCCATTGACTATTCTTTTTCGCCATGGCCAATTAATTCCGTTTATATGGTGAAAAAAATATTTATTTTTCTATATAAAGAAATATTTCAATGTGAATCTTTTTTATTTCATTTTAAATTTTGCACTTTGCATCTTGCATTAAAAATATTTCCTTTCACTGTT
>JAJLZI010000015.1:0-77836 GCA_030572135.1 Intestinozyma alai | reverse complement strand
GTTGCTGTACGGTGCATTTGAAGATAAGTAATAATAGAGCATAAAGAAAATTACACTTTCTCTAAATTTGTAAAGCAACCACTTTCTCTAAATTTGTAAAGCAACCACTTTCTCCAATCGAAATTGCACGGTACTACTTGAGGACAGACACTGGGCTCAAAACAAAAAAAAATAATACAAAAACAACGATCTAAAAAAAGAGTAATGTCGTCGGTTGTCATAGAAACTCGCCTGGTCACATAGTGAAACTGGTTTTACCACTACCTGGGAGCCTGGATCTATATGGGTATATCTCCACTATTTAGCAGCACTGAAATTTGCCAATGTTACAATTTTGAGTTACGTTGGCCGGAATTTCCAAGCTTGTGGTTTCCCATTTTTACACAGACACAAAGCGGGATCTGCCCATTCTCCTGTGCAGGGAGGATGAAGGAGGAGGAGGAGGGCGCCAGACATCGGGTTTTCCTGTATGTTTAGTCAGAATATTTTCCGTTACTAGAGCAAATTCAATCTTCATATACAGTCCGTCTTTTTTTTATTTTTGTCACCCACACCAGTACTGTGTAAAACCAAAAAAGAAAAATTACAGAAAACGCACATCCACGGTGAATACAAAAAAGAAAATCTTAGGGCAGGTTTTATTTTTGTGCGAAATGTCCCGGGATTGCTAGAGTGATTCCCCCTTGTAAGTTCCAACATCCAAATGACAAAGACATATACAAATGAGTCCTACACCAAGGTGCATCCTTGCCCTTTTGGCTGTTGAAAGTGTTCATCTGCTGGTGGTCAATTAGTATACTCCTCCCAGCCATAGCCCCACCCATACACACACACACACCGTGAAAACATCCGATAAAATCCGTCCGTAGGGTTTTTCTTTGTTTTCTTGCTGAGAGTGAAAAGCTTTTTGGGGCGCTTGTGTTTTGTGGCACACTTTGTATTGCTTTTCTGGTGGTACAAGGTTTCCATTATTAACCCTATAGTTAAGAGATACGGACTTCTGGTCCATCAGACGAGTAGGTGAAATTCGCCTAATAGAAAAGGCAGTTCTAGTCGCTGGTAGCAGGCAATCTCCTGTTGCCAGGGTTTCTTGTGGCAGTTGACGAATTCCCATTTTTGGCTATGGACCATCTTCGAGTGGTAACAAAAACCGTTGAGGGATTCCGTATTATTCTAATTTTGCGGCTTTCTGGGTGTTTTAAACTCGAATCGTGATGAGTTACAACCGTCGCGTGGGTTATGGTTCTTTAACGATGACCATTTTATCCGAGACACGTAGTTTCATAGTTCGGGATAGACGCCGGAGATAAGACCGGCCTAGAGGGCAGGCTGTAATCAAGTGTAGTTCATGAAACCAAAGAGTTTAGTGCTATCGGCCCACAATTTTCCTATACAAATTCCTTCCCATTATTACTCCCGTAATTGCCCTTTGTAAATTTCTTCTTATTATGAGCTCGTAATCCCAGGTACCCCAAAAACAACTTTGTGACTAATTGTATACCGCGGCCGGAATTCACACCGAGATGGGGGGAGGCAGATATTGTCCTAGCAACAGACGCAGTGTCAAGAGATGAGCACGGAAACATGTACTACGGCCAAGAAAGCGGTCTGAATAACCGCCAAATCAAATCACGGTGTTAGCCGAAAACATAGAATTGTCAACCCAAAACCACTATGCAAGGGGAATTACGAACTTGAGCATGACAGAATAGTTACTACTTTGGCTATAAATGGGTGTTTTTGCTGTTTTGAGGTGTGTGGACGCCTTTTGCAATGGGTACTGCTGCTGGCGAGAACTAGTTCTTGTTAGTTGGGATTGGCACGATTGTAGAAGATATACTTACCTGAACTTCAAGGCGTTCCCCCGCTTGGACTTGTCGGCAGGCTAAATTTCTGCTGGATGTGGTGGTGGCCCAGACCATAGTTACCACCACCACATCCAGCACTGTCGACAGGTCCACATTTCCCCTTTCAATTGCAAACGACACGGTACCTCTCTCCTGTACCCATGTCATTTGTTGCCGCCCCCCCTTCCTTTTTCCATTCGCGGTTGTTTCGCAATCTGCAGAAACGCCCAATTACCTTCCTGCCCATTCAAAGACCGGAAAAACCACAATCCTACACCAAGGCTTTCATCTCATCGCACCAACGGCCTAACCATCATCAGGTAGCACAATCCGGAACCTATAAAGTCTTGTTGCCATGGTATCTGTTAAAGTCCCACAAAACAGCCCCCGGTTATGTACCACCCACATGAAAAATAAAAATAAAAAAAATGCAGACAAAAGCAAAAAAAGAAAGAAAAAAATTACCCTCGAGAAACCTCATCTCAAAAAAATGGAAAATAGGCTGTGGCCATCACCAAGAACTACGCCAGCATTACTTGTGGTAACTTCCCGAATTGACCAGGATGGATGCGATCACAAAAGAGGAACTTGTAAAGAGACATAAGAAGGAGTCACGGGATCTAATAGCCACGATAACCGGGCTCAAGAAACAAGCGACAAAAAAGACCAGAAAGAGTGTGCTAGAGAAATGCGAGGCACTACAGAATGACTTGCAGCAGAAACATCAGCAGGAACTAGCAGCCTTGAACGGCACTGTGGCAGCTGAAGTAGACGACGACGACGACGAAGTCAGTCCCGAACAGCTTCTCGCGGAACTGAACATAGCCGAACAACCTACAAGCTCCACGAATAATACCCAGCCAGCGGCCAACCCGGCAGCCAACCCGGCATCCGAGCCCCCGGTTCCCAAAAAGAGAAACCGACAGAAAGAGCGGCTCGAGAGACGCAAGGCTGAGATAGAAAAGATCAAGCTGGAAGCTGCTATCGAGGCATCAGGGTTGGTTGATTTCCGGCAGGTTGAAATCGACTCTATGAACCGACTCTTGGCGATGAATAAATTGTTGTTGCACGAAATCAAGCCCGATGGGCACTGTCTCTTCGCCTCTATCCAGGACCAATTGACAACCAGGGTTGGCACCGAGCGCACTATACAGCAGTTGAGAGAACTAGCAGCCGACCACATCCGTGAACACCCCGACGATTTCGTTCCGTTCTTGTTCGATGAGGAAAAGGGAGAAATGAGAGACCTACACGAGTACTTGACGGAGCTCACCACCACCGCCATGTGGGGATCCGATATGGAAATATTGGCGTTGGCGAGAACTTTCCACGTTCCCATCAGCATATACATGGCTGGAGCATCAACAATGACGATCAACGGAGATGCCGAGGGCCCGGAATTGAAGTTGGGGTATTTCAAGCACTCCTACGGATTGGGCGAGCACTACAACTCGTTAAGGGATATTGTATAGGTAGAATTTGTACGGAATTGGGATATTTGGATAGGTTTCTCTGATTGGCTGGAGAAGGGGGGAGAGGGCTAAGAAGAAAAATGTCGCGTTGTATTCGTTTTTAGAGTTTCTGCGACATTAAGCAACTGTAAGAATCAAGATATTTTTTAAGTATATTTCCTCTTTTTTTTTAAATCTGGCAGATTAAGCGAGGATAATTTGCAAATCGCACTTTTCCTCTGTCTTTTTTTATTTTTTAAGGTTTATTTTTTTATGCTGTATTATTTTTTATCTTCGAAAAGGAGAAGGAATAAAAAAAGAAAAAAGTGCGTGGTGCATAAGTCGTCACGTGAATATCTTTAACCCATCTCAGAGGATTCTTGAGCCAGGAGAAGTATTTTTTAACCGGTACTTGCCATTTTGCTCGTAAAAAAAACCCAATTCGACAAGCCTGAGCCATTACTCCCCCGAATGGAGAGCAAACAAACCAAGTAACTGTCAATGTGTTATGAGGGCCATTTCCAAGCACGGCCATCCTTCGCTGAACGTGGTAACTAACCCGGAGCTAACTAGAGAACTGGGCACCAGTACATGTTTTCTATAATCATTGTGTATTCTAACAAAAAAACAAGAAAAAGAAAAAAAAAATAGAATGGTGCAATATAAAACAAAAAGACAATTTTTCACACATCCGCCCCAAAGAGGAAAAATTCCCTATCGTTGACACACACACACACTCACAACTTCCCCCTTCCCCCTTCTCTCCTTATTGTGACGACTGGCATTTTCAGTCTAGTGTACATGCTGGTTTAGGACATGTTACTGGAGAGATAGTTGGAACAGGTAATTCTCGTTACTTAGGTCTTGTTTTATCCATTCCCCATACTCATGTGGTATATTCTCTATATTTGCAAGCACATATGCTGAGCAGGGAGGGGGGTGTGCACTTCCCGAGCCACCGCCTGGATAGAGTGGGAGAAAGTTTGTTCGGTTTTGTTGCCGTTAGTTTATTGTTCGCCTTTCTTTTGTATAGTCCCCCCTTTATGGTTATCCCGAGAACAATATGTCCACACCCACAAGAAATTTTCTTCAACATACAAATCAATTCAGCAAAGTTAAAATTACCCCTCGTTCCTATAGTGGTGTTTGGCTGATTGTCTGGATGATGGATAACGGGAAATGACTCCTGTAACACTCCATTGGGTAGATCTCTGGGCGTAGATGAATCTTGTGCGTCCCTTGCCATTGAACCGTCTCCAGCCCAATTCAAGCCCCTTCCCCTCCTCCCCTATCCTCGACCCCTATCCTCGGTCGTGCCACCATCTTGTACGATGGAGATTGCTTCTTGTCCTCTTTGTCTTGGATGCTTATTTTTCCGTTCTTTTCTCGGTGTTCACACACCGCAAACCCGAAATCGACAAAGTGTAAAATTATCCCAGTCGGGTCCATTGTTTCTTTGTCTACGAGGGTCCATTGTTTTGCTCGACAAAAAGTGCCATCTATCTCCAGTGACGCCTATGGTTGTAATTATTTATTATCGGATAAACATTTGAGCGAATCATCCACTATCCTGTCCGTTTTGGGAGAACATGCCTCGAGAATTAAGTGCTGGTGATTATTCTGATCCCACATATTTTGACAGGGGTGGGATAGAAGAGATAACCAGGTGTGGCATGCATTCGCCAAAAGTATCTTGTTTTTTGGGGGGAGAGAGAGAGGGCACTCAACCATCAAGGTTCTTCTGTGACGCACGGTCAGTGCCCCCCCCCCACTCCATGACAACGCGGGTGCGTTCAACTGGATGAAAAGAAAACACAAGCACACTGCCTTCGTGTACACCATCGTGGTTGCTACCAGCCAGACCCAGCGACAACTCATAAATTCATTACATCGTTACTTCCCCACATCGATCTCTCCTCTCTCCCATTCATCCAACAATTGTAGCCAGGGCACGAATTATTCCTTTGTTCGTTTTATTTTTTTTTTTTATTTTCTTCTCTTGTTACCACACCATCAAATGTGGGCTATGGTGGTGATTAGCGTAGGAAGGTCCAACGGACGTTGATACCGACACTCTGCACTCGTTTGCAAAAGATAAACAAAATAGGGACGCTGTTACGGCAAATTATTCTTCCAGGTGAAAACCTGGGAGTAAGGACGAGTAAGGACATAGTTGAAAAAAAAAAGTGTGTGCATCTGCAATTTAATGTTATTGCGTCACTTTGCCCGGGCTGCTCTAAGTGAGGTTCTGCGGGTATTCGCGACTCACCTTGAAGTTCATCTGTGGTCCGAAGTAGGTACCGCCTCACCCCTCTACCCACTTCTTTGTGAAGGAAGCTTTTGTGGGTGCGCCGAGATAATAACTCCAGGGTATTTCTGAATATCGAGGGGAGTCACCAATTGGTGTTCAGCAAAGCATAAAACCGTGCTTCTTGTCGCCCCGGTTCTTATTCACCGCGGTTTCTTTGTCCCACCCGCCTATTTCTTAAAATAGTCAACTTGGCCGGCTGTCATTGGGGAACAAGAAATGATGCGGCCGTTGGGATTGGAAGAAAATATTTTGTGTGTGATACACGACCCAAGGAGAGTATTTCCCAATTCATCTCCTTTAGCTTATTGTATGTTGTGGCACAAAAGGGTCGAGATTTCATCAATTACGCCCCTTCCCTCCCCCGTACTTGTCTCGGGTAAAGCCCAGTCTCCTATTTCATCTATGTATAGTAACAATGATGTGGTTTAGAGTTGTGGGCGATTGTTAGCAGGACACCGTTAAAAATTACACAATCTAGTGAAGGAGATAACCCATATGGGCCATATCAGTATATCGCTAAATTCGATTCGCGAGTTCTAGACCGTCGCGAGATCCTGGTGTACCTCGGTGGACCTGGTTCCATGTGGGTCAGTTTGGCCTGTGGGTTTAGCCTGTGGGATTGACTTGTAGGCTAGCGTTCGTAGCAATTGTAGACCAACCTCTTGGCATTGTATAATGAGGCTTCTTGGGGCTGGCGTGCGGGGCTGGTTAGAACCATTTCCCTTGTCACTTGGAGATCCCCCCCCGCCGCCGGCATACAAAAAAAACAACAACAACAACAACAACAACACCGGCTTTATGAAACTCGCTGGAACAAAAGCCGACAATGCTTGCACCTACACAGTGGAGGCAGAGACCAACTGCCCCCCAGCCAAAACTGCCAAGCTCTTCTTCAGGTACAAGATATTTTCCGGATTTGACGGGGGAAGTTGGTTGGCCTATTGTATTCGTTTGGGGGAAATAAAAAATATTTCAAAAGACCGAACAATGCGTCGTTGTAAGGACAAACTCTGCACTGTGGACTTGTCATTGCCAGTGCTACGTTAGTGGCTGCAATCATGATAAACAATACAGCTGAAAGCCCTACTTTCGTACTGTCTTTGTTTAAGGCTGAGAATAAGGGTGTGGAACTGTATTGGGGAATAAATTAAAATAAAAAGAAAATTTTTTGCGTAGTATACGGGTCGCCTCAGGTTGGAAGGAGACATGAAACAAAATTGGCGCCAGGATACTTGTCTCGGACCAATTCCAATTAGGGGCGGTACATTTTAGTTCTGGGGGGGAGATTCTTTCTACGGCAAGGAGTCGTGGAAGTGGGCAATGGCTGTTCTGTATAGTTGTGTTTTCTGTATAGGTGTGGTGTAGTACATGCTAAGGGCTGCAATTCCAACTCTTTCTGTAGTCTGCAAAAGTTGGATATAATTGCCCAGTGTCAACTGGTAATGGGCGCTAATATTGTCTAACTTTATTTCTACCAGCAGGCACGGGTGGACGCGTCTGGCACGGGAAGGGATACCCGCCAGGGTCATTGGCTTGTGGGCGTTGGCTGGTTAGCGTTGGCTTGTGGGCGTTGGCTGCCGCCAGTGCCAAGGTTTATCTGATTTCTCAGTGAGGGTTTCATATCCAAATTGGGGCTGTCCCTACAAATCAGCCACTTCTTTTTATCCGCTAGTACCCCAGAGAGTGGTTTGATAACTTCCAGGCCTCTGCTGTAGCTTGGGGAGTGGTCTTTGTACCTCTATAAACCGTCAATTGTAGGTGTATTCAAACAAGTAGGCAATGAGTGTGGCTGGTTTATGTGCACTTTTTTTTTGCAACATTTTGGCCAATACTTTGCTGGACGGATTTCCACAACCCAATCATCGCCCATCTGCAAATCCAATGGTATATCAGTTTCAGTAGGAGAAGGAGGTACAGCAACTGAGAAATATCCCAACCAATCATCATGAAATGGTGGTTAAATACTCCCATAAACACTGCCGATTAGGCAACTAGTTATAGCTAATAGTTGCCGTGACGAATATGAATAATGCAGTATGGACCAGAGAGACCCCTTACCACGTCCAAGAGCCTAGAAAAGGTACTCCAGACCAGTTTCCCTGGCCAGTAATCACCCATTGTTACAGTATAGTTTGAACATTCGTATTTCTGCAACCCACAAACCTTACCATACCTGAACGGGTTACACTGAAAACAAAAAAATAGCCACACCAAAAGGAATCCCGAGCTCTCCAATTCAACATGAGTGCTATCTCCACTAGTAAACCCACTTATATAAGCCATTCTCTACTACATCTCCCCATTGGTATTGCTGCAAATCAACCCTCCAAGCCAACCCGAACGAACCCGCTAACAAAAAAACAAAAAAAAAAAAAAAGAAAAAAAAAGAAAAAAGAAAAGAAATTCACTAAATCGATGAAGCTAATACTTCATTCAAACACTCCAAGTACAACCTTTCAATAGTACTGTTGTTTCTCATTGTATATATATAACTTCAGGTAGAGAATAAACATGGGTTGGTTCTGGGCAAGCTCAAATAGCGAACAAAGTGCGACTTCACTTCCAAAAACAAACCCGGTATCGCCATCCTCGGGATGTCCAATAGACCATTCATCTCTACCAGTCTGTCCTGTAAAAGGTCGAGGATCAGCTGGCGATGAAGTTCTAAATCCCCTAAACAACATGCCGGTGTCGCTCTCCTCGGAAAAGGCTCCAGGACAGAAGATTACTTTATCGACAGAAAGAACCATCTCCAATATCCCCCGGGGAGAATCGGAAGACCACGGCCTTTGGGAGTATCCTTCTCCCCAACAGATGCTTAATGCTATGCTAAGAAAGGGTAAAGGTGACGGAGTGCCAGAAGATGCTGTGTCGTCCATGGTTGAGATCCACAACTTCCTAAATGAAGCTGCATGGCAGCAAATCCTCGAATGGGAGTACAAGTATACCAAGGACACTAAAGTCGAGCCCCGGTTGCGCAATTTCACCGGGAAGCCCGACGACTTGTCGCCAAGGGCCAGAATGTACCTCTGGCTAGGGAAAGTGTTTCCAGATTACTTTGCTAACCAGCCTCCTTTTGACAGACACGATTGGACGGTGCTAAGGTCCAAGGGGAGGGATAACGGGTGGAGAGAAGTGCGCTATGTCATAGATTACTACTCTGCTCCCGACGATGAAGAGACGGGAATGCCGACGTTTATGTTGGACACCCGTCCAGCGTTGGATAGCGTGGAGAATGCTACCGATAGGTTCGTCCACTGGGCAGGACCGGTTTGGAAGAAGGCGATGGGAGAGTTTGATGAGGGAAACCGTTAACTTTAGTGGATAGCTGTATATATTGATGTGGGGTTGACGTGTTAGGGACAGGATACCGTGGTTGTGGGGGGTATAGTTTGTAGGGTATATTTTGTTGAAAATATACTTTATAAAGATTACACTCTGTAGGGACATACTCTAGGCATACCCTATTCATACTATAGCTTATTTACAAACATTTATATTCACCTCACATCTCAACCATCTCCCGTAAACACTACCCCCCCCATCTTTTAATAAACTTTTACTGTATATACAAGAATGAACATATTCACTATGGCAACTCAACTCTCTTCAACAACGACCCAGGAATACGGTACTTGTCCCGTAACCTTCTAATCATACCAGGGAGCGTCCCTCCCATGATATCAGGAGGATTGGCAGCCATTTCATCAAGAACTCTCTGAACTAGTTCCTTATTACCCTTCATTATGCCATGGTTAAGCAAAAAGTAATAAGTATACTGGTTGGGCTTGACCTTGCCAACCTTAAACTTGTCGAAATACGCAAGTGCCAAGGCTTCATCACGCTGCAATAACCCATTAATCATCTGGTTCCAGATCCTTACATCGTCCCTGATATTCTTGGTATAATACGCAAAGAGACGGTCAGCCTGTTTCAAATCCCCCAACTCCAACTCCCCCACCAACATCGAATTATAAATCGTTGCCGATCTGGGGTACTTGGGCTTCAAGTGCTCAAAGAGCTGTCTGGCTCCCTCCAAGTTGCCATTCTTAACCAACGTACTGAGGAGCACATTGTACGAATAGTCATTCAACTTGATCCCTTTCAAGTTACTTACAGAACTAATGATCTGTTCCACGTCAGGTGCAAGCCCCTTCTCGTAAAGCAGCTTGAAGTGCGAATCAATGATCGAGGTCAACGTCACTATATCCGAAGGTATCTTCTTCTCCTCCATAAACTGCACAAGTCCTTGCACTGCCTTGTAGTTCTTACGTTTAGTATGGACATTAAGGAAGTTGTTCATCACCTTGGTGGAAGGAACGTATCCGCTATGGCTGGTCATGAACTCCCGGAGTTTGTTTTCCGCTTCTGCTAGCTTGTCGTTGGTGAGTAACCCAATCAAAATCCCATCCCTGGCCGTATCCACCACTTGAACCGGATTGGCGCCAGAAGAGTATTTGGTAATATACTCCTCGACTTTATCAGAGTTACCGAGATTGGCAAACCCGCTAATTATCACCGCCAACGTCTTAGGGTTCATTTCGTAGCCCAAACCATCAATGGTGGCAATCAACTTCTCAAACTGAGCACCAATGGCCTTCTTATTGGCAGAAGCAATCCGGGTGGGTATGGTGAGTGTTTTCAACGCGATATTCCACGCCTCTATAGAAGGTCTAACCCCACTGGCAAGTAAGGTCTGGAACAAAGCAAACACCTGATCATAGTCACGACAGTCAAGGAATGCTTGCATCAACCGCTCAAGAGTAGACAGTTCAATACCAACGTTGTTACGAGCACAACAATCCTGGATTTCCTGGTACACCCGGGAAACCATACGGACATCATCCCGGGCCACGGCTTCTCTGATCCTCTTGAACACCAGAGGTCCATTAGGATCAAAGTTCTTACGCTGCTCATCAAGTACAACTTGCTGAAACTTATTCACACTCGACTTGTTCGAGATCTTCAAGTCTTCAAGCGTGGTTTTCACTCTATAGAGCGATGGTACCTCGCCATCACGCTGGAGAAGCTTTTGGGCATTTTCTAAACGGTATTCCTGGCCGCGGGAACTACAAGATTGCACATAGGCGTAAAAGACCAAGTTTGTGAGATGGTATGGCTCAACAGGGAACTTTTCACTAAGAAATTCGGGTCTAAAGTGAACAGTAGTATTATCCAAAGAGTACTCAAGGTACTTTACCCATAACTGGAGAACGTCATCGTAGGCCCCAGTACTGGCCACACCTTCCTGTTCAACTCCCCGTACCATTTCTGTGGCCAAGGCGGTGAAATGGCAGGAATTGGCTATTCCATATTCTATGTACTTCTCTAAGAGATCCTTACTGGTTCTCTTCTTGCCCAAATCAGTTTCTGGATGGAGTGATTTGAGGAAAAGCTCAGTACCAAGAGGTAAGAACTGTTTGTATATGTCAAAATCGGAGATACTCTCGGCTGCTTGTATTTCCCGTAAGTAGGTAATGGCCTCATCCAAGATCTGCACCGGTTCTTTCAAGTTGGTGTTAGCCACGACAATAGCAGCACGGACTTGTTCAGCTATATCGATTAAAGTTTGGTTAACCCGGCGACGGGTTCTCCTCGGTTTTTCCAGCTTTGTTTGTCCATTTGGGGCCACTGCTGGCTGGTCAGTGGGTCCAGCAATAGTTGGAGAAGAAGTAGACTGGTAACGAGTGAGGGTTATTGGGGTTTGTTGGAGACGCACCAAGGAACTTCTCACGAGGGATGTATACACGGTCCTTCTCAATGAGATCATCGTGATAAGAAGTAGTTACACACTTATTAACAATCCCACAACTGTGTTTTAGAGGGGGATTATCGTTATTAGTTGGTGGGAAAGGGTATGGAGAATTTGGAGAAAAATTTTTCACTATGGGAAATTTTTCACCGATTGGAGGGGCAGGAGGTGGGGGTTAAACAGAGGTAATGGGAGAAGGAGATTAAGCAGAGGGAGATGGAGATTAAGCAGAGGGAGAAGGAGATTAAGCAGAGGGAGAAGGAGATTAAGCAGAGGGAGAAGGAGATTAAGCAGAGGGAGAAGGAGATTAAGCAGAAGGTGTGGGAGATATGAAAGAAGGTGTGGGAGATATGAACAATTGAAGAAATGAACCATATGAAAAAATAAACGAATCAACAATATCAAATACCCAGGACCCTAGAAACTACAAACTACAAATACCCACCATCAACCAATAGAGATCATCTCCTCAAAACTACACACTTAAACTACAATCATTTCCACAAATAATCAACCATGGACGGTTACATCCTCCTATACATAACTGTTAGTATACATTCTCAACAAAATACCAACACATATAGTTTCGCTTTCTCTACTTTAGTTATGACGGGTTGGTCAGATATGGTGATTTCTTATCATAAACAAAAATATCAACTGAGCTGGGTTATAAATAGAGTCCGAGACTCGTTATCATCACTGTAAAGAAAAAACCCCACCACAACATAGATAAAGTTTACTGTTATCGGGTTGGAAAAGTCATCAACACATACCATTTGGTCACGTTATCCTCTGTATATCCTCACTCTATGCCATTTCCCAAGAACAAGAACAAGAGCAACAAGAAGAAGGTGCGATTCTTGGAAAATTTTTGTCTTGGGCCATTTTATCCTCGTCAAGTCATTTCTCATGTCCGGGTAAATAAACTGATTGTTTCTTCTTCACTAAACCCTTACCCAAGTACCAGTATGAATGGCACCAGCAGCCAGCTTGAGGCTGGTAACCACTCGAATCTTCCGCCCCAGGACTTGGTCTATTTCAACTACCACGAATTTCTTGTCCCCAAACCACAGGCCCCGGAACAGTCGCTCATCGCTAACCACTTCCCCAATATCTACGCCAAAACCCCAACCATTTACTCACAAACTAGAATAATTAGAATCCCGCGACTGTTCAACACAACCAAATACTCCGATCTAATACCCCAGTTCTCCACCTTCTACCCGGGTCTGGAGCCAGGAGCAATCACCAACCACAATGTAGACGTTCCCGAGGTTTACGAAGACAATTTGTATGGGGCCACTTCGGCCATATGCCAGCTAGAAACTTTTTTGTCTCGCCAGGAATTGGCAGACATTGTCAACACCATCAATACCGGTCTTGAGCGTGCATACACTCCATATAGCACCCAAACTGTGGTTGAAAATGTATTGGAAATAGTCACTGGTGGTCTACTTTCCCAGATCCTTAGTCTACTAGGAATAAAGTCCTATACCAAAGTCCAATTGGAGAAACTAGAGGAGTATATCACCACTGTGAATAAACAGTTAGCCAGGTCCAATGTGAAGATTATCTCCCCGAGACAATCGGGTTATTTATCTGTAAGTACTTCTTTTGGTGCCGATTCCAAACACAAGATTACTAACTTTATCTTTTAGCTTGATATTCAAATACCCCGACCCCATTAGATAAGAGTAACTAGCGTCGGGATTCCTCGTTATCCAGTCCATATTCCTTTGGGGGAAGAGTTCCCCATACAAAAAAAAAAGAGCAAGAAAAAATTGTATATGTACCTCCCGTAGAAATATGTAAGTATTAGGCAGTTTATTTAGGGTAGTTGATGTCGTTACAGTTCAGAAGGATGTTTGGTAGTGCCGGGAGGCACTGGCAGTTGTTGACACGCACAACTGTCAACCCATCGTCGCAATTTAAGCTAGTAAAACCTGCTCTGTTCAAGCCGCAGTCGGTGGTTATTCTTTCTACCCCGGCCAATTTGGCACTGGTAATCAAGCACTCGATAAACCTCTACCAACAGGATAATCTCCAGGTTATTGTTGCTGGCGTAGATAGTGTAGTTCCCAATTCTCACCGGAACGGAGTTGCCGAGCTTTGGTTAGACGAGCCGTGCACCATCACCAATTCTCTCCGTCTAGCGGCCCGCGATGACTTGAATAAAGAGCCCCGGGAAAGCGATGGTTTGAATGCAGTATCAGCACGCAAGAACTGGAAAACCATCGACTCTAAATTAAAGATGGGCTTGGGAACAGGTCTTGATGTAGAGATGACACTTGCCAATACGGTGTTTGCTACGGGATCAATCATTACTCTCTTCTACTTCCAGCCCCTACAGTTAGATGGTCAGACCATGGACAGTGCTGGCCAGCACCTCTGCGAGTTAGAGATTGAGTTGCCCAAGAATGCCCTACCACAGTGTCTGGTTGTGGTTGAAGACAACTGGACGCCCTTGTACCCCGAGGCACGTCCCTTCACCATAACCTCATGTGTGGGCAATCTATTGAAGACCATCGATAGTAAATCGGCCGCGGGGTTCCTTGAAGGAAATGCCCGTCTCATGGGCATTGGTTCCAAGGAAACCCAACTCTACGTAAAAGTGAGAAAACCCAACTGTAGCACACTCGAGAGGTTTAAGATCATCGCCGGAGGCGGTGGCTGGGGAGCCAAGGCCAACATCATTGCCTTGTCACCCGAGGCCAGGCTTGTAGAAGGAAGCGAGATCGAGTTTTACATGGTTACCCCAGAAGACCGGTATACAGTGAAGAACAATGCCATTGACGATTATGTCGATGCCATGACGTTTCAGAGTTCATACGAGGAACAGAGCTATAGCGAAAGAGGGACAGAGGCTGAGCAGGTATTTGATAATGTGTTTGGCTGTGGGTCTGAGGCTGGGTTTTTCTTTAATGGAGTCAAGCATAATTCCCCGGGCGAGTATGTACGAGTGTCCTAGGGTTACCAGTGGTCACTTGGTATCCATAATTGCCCCCTTGATTGGACCTTGATTGACACTCCCCCACTCTGGTCTTTGTTTGGCCTTTGTTCCATATCCCTTGTTTCTGGGTTACATTTTTTTTGGGTGGTTCTCTTCCACCCTATTTCAATGTGGTGGGGGGAGGAAGGGAGGGAGTCCATACGAAACCATCATCATTCCAACCATTCCTCTGTGAGCGGTTTATAGGATATATATATATAGCCCAGCGTTAACAAATGATCCGGTACATTAAAGGAGATCTCTTTGCTCACACGGCGATCGACGTCACCAAGTCGCACATCTTGGCCCATGCGTGCAATACCGCTGGTGCCTGGGGTGGAGGGGTGGCTGCAGTATTCCGCACCAGGTACCCCAGTGCACACTCGGAGTACGCCAATTACTGTACCCAGAATACCAATTTGCTTGGATCAACATTGTTGATCCCTGCTGGCAACGCCATGAACAACAAGGCGTACATTGCCTGTTTGTTCACCAGCGATTTCAACCAAACCCCGCATGAGATTGCCAAGTTTACCGATGATGCCATTGGTGATTTATTGAAGCAATTGAAGAAATGGCCTGAGAACGAGGTCAAGTTTGAGACCGACGATGAAGGGAGGTATGTGGTTAACATGCCCAAGATCAACTCGGGGATCTTTGGTGTTCCGTGGGAATTGACGGAATCGGTGTTGAAGAAGTATCCCGAGTTGAAGTTTAATGTGTATGTTGTTGAGTGAAGTGGTGGTGGTGGTGGGGTTGTTTGAGCGGTGGTTTTGTCAGTGGTGGATAGATTGTGTGTTGTATAGGCTGTGTATAGCAAACGGGGTATCACATCTGAGCGTGAGTTTGTAGCAGGGCATACACCCAATACATCATCCATAATAAATCATCCATTACTAGTAAACCGTCTCTTCCTAGCAGTCCACCCCTCTAACAAGACACCCTTAAGCAATAGACTACGTTTAAGCAATAGACCACCCATAACCAATAAAGCATCCTCTTCCAATAAAGCATCTCTTCTTAACAAGCCATATATAACCTATAACCTACCCTGAACTAGCAAACTCCCCCTATCTAACAACCTCCCCCTATCTAATAACCTCTCCCTAGCTAACAGCTCCCCTTCAAAGCCACCAGTAACCCTTTTTTCCCAATAGCTAACCCCAGCCCCATCACCACCAGTTGGTGATCGTCAATGGTGGCGTCTTTTTTTTTCCCACATCCCCCTTCCGGTTGACGTGTCGGTTGGACTTGACTGTTGGTGGTTGGTTGTAAAAAGTTTTGATCATTGTGGTTGCCACTTTTTCTTCGTTGTCACTTTCTTTATCTGTTGATCTATTACGGTGTACTGTTTATACCATCATCACGGTAAGTTTTTAGTGTCAATCTATCACGGTAAGCTTTCATTTCCCATCAACACCCTCTCTTAATACCCTCACACACCCCTTCCTCCCTCACCATGGACGAGACTCTTATCTCCACTATCAACAAGTTACAGGACGCGCTTGCCCCCTTGGGTGGCGGATCTTCCTCCCCCGTTGATCTCCCCCAAATCACCGTTGTAGGTTCCCAGTCGTCAGGGAAATCTTCGGTGTTGGAGAACATTGTCGGCCGGGACTTTCTCCCTAGAGGTACCGGTATCGTCACCAGACGCCCTCTTGTATTGCAGTTGATCAATAGAAGACCCACTGCTGGCACCATCAATAATAACAATGACCTCCTTGACATCAACGCCACCGAAAACGGCGAAAAGACAGAAAACAACGCCGACGAATGGGGCGAGTTCTTGCACTTGCCCAACAAGCGGTTCTACAACTTTGAAGAGATTAGAAACGAGATTGTCCGTGAGACTGACGCCAAAACCGGCAAGAACTTGGGCATATCCCCCGTCCCCATCAACCTCAGAATTTACTCTCCCCATGTATTAACGTTGACCCTTGTTGACTTGCCCGGGTTAACCAAGGTCCCTGTTGGTGACCAGCCCAAGGACATTGAGAAACAGATTAGAGACATGCTTATGCGGTTTATTTCCAAGCCCAACGCCATCATCTTGTCGGTCAATGCCGCCAATACCGATTTGGCCAACTCGGATGGGCTTAAGTTGGCCCGTGAAGTCGACCCCGAGGGTGCCAGAACCATTGGTGTGTTGACCAAGGTGGATCTTATGGACGAAGGTACGGATGTGATTGATATCCTTGCTGGTCGGGTCATCCCCTTGAGGTTTGGCTACGTGCCTGTCATCAACCGGGGTCAGATGGATATTGAATCCAAAAAGACCATTAGAGACGCCTTGAAGGATGAACGACAGTTCTTTGAGAATCACCCGTCGTACCGTGCCAAGGCCCAGTTCTGTGGAACCCCATACTTGGCAAAGAAATTGAACGGGATCTTGCTCCACCACATCAAAGGAACGTTGCCTGATATCAAGATGCGTATTGAGCATTCGTTGAAGAAGTACCTGCACGAATTAAGTCTCTTGGGTCCGGAAATGGCCGAATCTCCCGCATCCATAGCGTTGAACATGATCACCCAATTCACCAAGGACTATACCGGGATCTTAGATGGGGAGTCCAAAGAGTTGAGCTCACATGAATTGAGCGGTGGGGCACGTATTTCGTTTGTGTTCCATGAGATCTACAAGAATGGGATTAATGCATTGGATCCATTTGACCAGATCAAGGACGGCGATATTAGAACCATCATGCACAACACCTCTGGGTCGGCACCGTCGTTGTTTGTCGGCACCCAGGCGTTTGAGGTGTTGGTTAAACAGCAGATTTCCCGTATGGAAGAACCAAGTTTGCGGTGTATTAACTTGATCTTTGATGAATTGGTTCGGATCTTGTCGCAGATCATTTCCCAGCCGTTGTACTCTCGATACCCGGCGTTGAAGGAATTGTTGTCGCAACAGTTTATCCAGTTTTTGCGTGATGAGTTGGTGCCAACCACCGGGTTTGTTACTGATATTATTAAGGCAGAAGAGACGTATATCAACACTGCTCATCCAGATTTACTTAAAGGTAACCAGGCGATGGCTATAGTTGAGGAGAAGTTTCATCCCAAGCCACAGATTGCTGTTGATCCCAAGACCGGGAAACCGTTGAGTCCAGCACAAGTTCAACA
Source organism: Intestinozyma alai (assembly GCA_030572135.1). Lineage (NCBI taxonomy): Eukaryota > Fungi > Ascomycota > Pichiomycetes > Serinales > Debaryomycetaceae > Intestinozyma > Intestinozyma alai. Next base: position 60,363 of record JAJLZI010000015.1, on the reverse strand, counting down.
ACAGCAGGCCCAGCAACAGGCCCAGCAGCAGGCTCAACAGCAGCAGAATAAGGACGACAGCGCCAATGGGTTTTTTGGTGGGTTCTTTTCCTCAAAGAATAAGAAGAGATTGCAATCTATGGAGGCCCCACCACCAGTGTTAAGAGCTACAGGGACAATGACGGAAAGAGAAACTATGGAGACCGAAGTTATCAAGTTGTTGATCTCGTCGTATTATAATATCGTTAAACGGACAGTTAGCGATGTTGTGCCTAAGGCGATCATGTTGAAGTTGATTGTGAGGTCTAAAGATGAGATCCAGAAGGAGTTATTGGAGAAGATGTATAGTCATCCCGACTTGGCTGATTTGGTGAAGGAGAATGAGATGACCGTGCAGAAGCGGAAGGAGTGTTTGAGGATGGTGGAGGTGTTGAGAAATGCCAGTGAGATTGTTAGTAGTGTTTAGACGGGAACCACCTTAGAAGTGTGTAGTTAGAGAGAGAGAGAGAGAGAGAGGAAGATGCACAGATGGGATTTCCGTTTGTTTGACCTTGTATAGGCTTGATAGTTTTGTATAGTCTTTTTTATTTTGCCTCGTAATTGGATATACTGTTTTTATGGGGGTGGGGAACTGGGTAATAGTAGTGAATAGGTGTTGTTGATGATGGGTTGGTGTTTTCAGGATATTCAAGGTGATTGTTTTGTTCTTGTTGGTTTGGATATGTTAAGAGGGATGTGTAGAGATGGGAGGATATGATGAATTGGGTGTTTTACTGGAAGGATACATTATGAGCACCAAGGGTGGTCATACATTGAGAGTGGTGGTATTAAATCATGTTCAGATATTGTTGTGTAGTGTGTGAGGGTATAAGAAGGAGCACAGTAACTTAGAGCTTTAGGTTCAAGAAGAAGTCCATCGGAAGGTGACTATTGGGATGGTAATGCTATTGTGTGTTCACATAGTATCAGGAGTGAGGTATAATTGTGATAGAGATAGAGAACAATGACAAGAGGATCTTCACATAACATCAGGAAACACTTCAAATTGAAGTAGAGAAAGAATGGGGTTATAGGGAACATGAATATTGGGATCGTGGTGCCATTGAATGCTCAAACAGAACCAACATTGACATACGGTAGAGAAAGAACGGGGCTCACCGGAAACTGAATATCCCGATTACAATGCCATTGAATAGAGTTAATACCCCGAGGTTGAATCCTCACACAGAACCAACTCTCCCATATAATTATAACCTGTTAAACCCTCAACAAAACCCGCAATAACATACCAACTTCACACAAGTTTAACTCATCACTGTAATATCCACCACCTATCACCACCATCACCACCATCACCTCATCTATTGCCCTGCGCTTATATACAGGAATGAAAATTTTTCACTCACGTGACTCACAGCCCACAATCATCGCCCAAGAATCAATCACTCCTCTAGCAATAATAAGCTTTTGAATTACAACCTGTTCCAGACTACCGCCTGGTAAAAAATTTCACTTGGCTTTGGGTCGGACAATGCTGTAGTATGGGTGTTTGGTTGGTCGGGGCTTCAAAAAAGTTTTTTTTTTTCTTTCTCGTTGTATTGTTTGCTTCTTCTCTTTCTCCTTAATTATAAACACACCACCATTGGATATAACTTGTTCTTTATAATTTCACGTAAACAGTTACACCAACTTCTCGTATACACTTCTCCCAAGTTATAAGCAGCGTATACGCCCATTCAGACACAGATAAACCTTGATATCTCCGTGCTCCAGCTTTAGTTACTTCTCCTTGTTTATATCCACGCGATTGAAAATTTTCATTGTTGCTGTGGCCGACAAGTTTCCACCACATCTGAAGCCTATACACCCCTTCTTGTACAGACGGTATTTCAGCAATTGTATCTATCTGAAATACCCCCGTTCGTCGATTCAAGCTGACTAAACCCACCTGTCTCCTGGCCATCTCCAAGTAACCCGGTTTATGCCCAAGAAAAGGTCGCGACATCATCAATACCACATCACTAGATTGCTTGATCCCGGATAACATTTCAATACCTCCTTCCCAGTATTGGTTATCCCGTTCCAGTAATATTCGAACCAAATTACCCACTATATTAACTACACAGGTTTAAATAGCTTTCTCCCGGACTCCTATTATACCTGTCGCACTGCTTTCTTGTTTGTCATAGACACCGTTAAAGTGCGTTCCCATACTTCCATTACCAAAAGGACCTTAGTTGTCTGCTGCTGACATCGCTAATCCTAACTATTGCGTAAGTTGCTTATTATTGCGCCTCCAACCTGAACATACATATCCCTGTTCTGCATCCTTCCCACCCTCCTGTTAATAAACTTTTGAAACGTTTCTTGCTACTTCTCTCTCCGTTTCATTGGTGTTATTAATTTGAACAGTCCCTTATTAATAAGAGTAAGTTTCAAATCCCAAAAAAAACCAGAAAACCTATAAAGGACCTTAAAGGAGCGTAAAAGACCCCAAAAGGACCCCAAAAATCCCCCCAAAAAACCTATAAATCCCACTAAAAACTCATAAAAGCCACTAAAAACCCATAAAAACCCACTCAAAAATCCCAATTGGAAGTCCTTGATAATATACATATTCATCAAAGACATATAATCCACCAATTGTTTGCAAATCATTACCAATTATCAACTACCATTGTTCATTCTTTTTTTGGTTGAGAAATATCTAGTTATGGTAGCCCCAGCTTATTATCAAGACTCCTACGCTGATCATGAACTTTCTGCTAACCTCGACTCGACATATGCATTCGAGGGTCCAGAAAAGCTCTTGGAAATCTGGTTCTGGCCCGAGTCCGAGGTCCAGGGTGAAGGACTCCGTGCGATTCCGCTAGAATCCTGGATCAAGCTATTGGATTTAGTTAGTTGTAAGGTGTTGTCGATGAAGTCGTCCAAGTTTATGGATGCATATTTATTGAGCGAAAGTTCATTATTTGTATTCCCCCATAAGGTTATTTTGAAAACCTGTGGAACCACCACGACTTTGGCGTGCTTGGACGAATTGTTTCAGGTGGTTAGGGACAAGTTGAAAGTTGCTCTTAGCAGCCACGATATCTTTAAGGTTTTCTACTCACGGAGATCGTTTATGTTCCCTGACAAGCAAATCCACGTCCATACCGACTGGAAGTCTGAGGTTGGTCTTTTGAATAGCCACTTCAATCACGGCAAGTCGTATATTGTTGGTAACTTTGCCAGTGATGACCATTGGTACTTGTATGTGGGTGGGGAGGAGACGGGTTACTCTGACTCGGGCCACCATGATCAAACCTTTGAGATCTTGATGACCGAGTTAGACCAGGAGTGTGTATCCAAGTTTGTCACCTCCAGAAAGCCGGGAATTGAATCGCTAATCAAGAGCAGCATGACCGAGAGTGACTTGGGCCACGACATTGGGTTGGAGACGATGGCTGAGTCCGGATTGGACCAGATCTTCCAGCCCAGCCGTAAATGTTCCCACTTACCTTCGCCTTCTCTCTCGGACACTGGCGATGAAAGCTCCGTCAATAGTTCTGACGAGAGTGTGCCAGGGACTGGCCGGATATCGCCTCTTCCTGGGTATGAGTTCACCCACGATGCGTTTTCGTTTACTCCTTGTGGGTTTTCCTCGAACTCCATTTGCTCAAATGTCCCGGGAGGGTATTATTACACTCTTCACATTACTCCCGAAAGCGGCTGGAGCTATGCTTCTTTTGAAACCAACTATCCGTTTTCGGCCAAGTCTCCTGTAGACATTATGACGGTGGTTAGTCGTATTTTGCGGATATTTGAGCCGAGAAAGTTCTCCATGACCTTGATCAACGAGGTGAAGGATGATTCCAGTTTTGCCGTGTTGCGCAACAGCGACGAACGGTTGAGCTGTATGGGGTATAAGAAGCAAGAGCGTGCTGTGTACGACTTGAAGAACGAGTATAGTTTGTTATACTTGAACTTTGAGAAGGTGTAGGGAGGTGCTGACTTGTTTTCTATGAACCACCTCTGCTTGTTGAGAAGCTTTGGTTTATGTTTTACCTTGGGAGTGCTGGAATGCAGCTTGGTTCCTCCCATGTATATGTTTGAATACATTTAAAGATATACTGATTGAATACATTCGAATGCTTTAATATGATTGAACACTATTGATTGAATACATACTATTTGAATACTATTGTTTGAACGTGTTAACACCCTTCAATACCCATTTAACATGTCATACCATATCTCTAAACCAATCGTTACAGGAACCAACCAACGTCAACGCATCCCGGCACTCCCGTTTGTCATGACGAAAGGTCGCCAACAACAACAACAACAACACCACCACCGTGCCGTGAAATTTGCAGCCATTCCCCACTCTGCGGCAGCCACGATTTGGTTCCAATTCTTTTCGGTAGGGCATCGCCAATTGACCAATCAGATTCGTGATAATCCCGGAATACATCGGAACCTTCTGGCAGGCTTCCCCCCCCTCACTTGCCTAAACGGGATGGCGGAACAATAAAACGTCCACACCAGCAGTCGAGCATCGAGGTAGCCAGGCTACACGATGACCAAATTGTTCCGGTCATACAAACACAATAGCTAAAACCACTAAGCGTGGCTCCGTTTCAATAAATACACAATGTTATATACAAAACTATATATTTGTCAAATGGGAGAAGTAAATACAATTAAGCAAAGAAAAATCTATACCAATAATATCAACTAATCAGTTTACTTGAACTTCTTACCAAAGACAATAACTTGCAATTGATCGTACAAGGAGATGACACCGGCACCGGCAACACCTCTCAAGATGTTAGCACCGCAACCCTTGAACAAGGAAGCAACACCTTCAGCAGCAACAACCTTTCTGAAACAGTCGAAAGCACCGTCGTACTTAACGGCTTGACCAGAGGTCATCATCATTCTTCTTCTGACGGTATCCAAAGGATAAGAAGCAGTAGAAGCACCGGTGGTAACAGTCCAACCCAACAAGAACGAAGCCAAGAAAGAACCTTCCAATGGACCAACCAAAACAACTGGCTTCAAGGAATCATACAAACCAAAGTACAAACCTCTGTAGACAACAATACCAATGACGGATGGACCGAAACCTCTGTATAAACCAGCAATACCATCAGAAGCTAAAGTCTTCTTGTAAACATCAACCAAACCGTTGAATTCTCTCTTACCGTCACCCTTGGCAGACTTGGCGTCGTTAGCCAATCTGGTTCTGGCATAGTCCAAAGAGTAGACAAAAGCCAAAGAGGTGGCACCAGCCATACCACCGGAAGCCAAGTTACCGGCAAACCACTTCCAGTAACCTTCGTCCTTCTTGAAACCAAACATAGCCTTGAACTTGTCCTTGAAGGCAAAGTTAAGAGCTTGGGTTGGGAAGTATCTGATAACGTTGGCGGTGTTACCTCTCCAGAAGGAAACAACACCTTCGTCAGCGGCGGTTCTCTTGAAACATTCAATGATACCGTCGTATCTCTTGGCCAATCTACCTTGCTTGATCATTTCATCCTGGTTTTGGATCAAAAGCTTGACTCTTTCGATTGGAGCAGCAGCGGTCTTGGAGACGGCGGCGGAAACACCACCCATCATGAAATCAATGAAGAATTGAGAGTCCATTTTTGCTTATTATCAAGATTATTGAATATGTATAATACGGCCTGAAAGACTTGAAGAGAAAAAGAAGAAGAAGAAGAAGAAAGATTTTTTTCACGAGAGCCTCGATTAGGGGGATTTCGATGGGAATTTATATAAATGTCGACGACACATAAACTAATTAAAACAAAAAAGTTTGTAAAAATTTTTTTACAAACTTTTTTTTTTTTCGCTGTATCTGAAAAAAAAATTAGCTATTGTTCATTCGAACACAGACAAAAAAAAAAAGAAAAATTTTTTGGAAAAAAGAAATTTGAACGTGGTGAAGACTCGTTGGTTAACTAGTGGAGAATGGATGTTTAACGGTCATATTCGGACATTTTTCTTTTCTTTTTTCGTTGTTTTTCCAGGTTGGTTGTTGTTTTCCCAGTTTATGTATGGTAATTAATTTGCGGGTTTGACCGTGGCTAACACACAAAACGGTCTGCCTGCGTCGATGCCAAAAAAAATCCTCGTTTTTGATTTGTCGGCCACCACAAATATCGCGGGTGTCGCCGACACTAGAACAGAAAAAGATTACCCACACAAGGCGGGTAACTCGGTAAGTTATGACGAAAATCTACTGTTACCCCAGTGAAAAGCCTAACCTTGATAGTTTCTACGCCTTAGATTTTATGCCGAGCCACACCTTGGTCCATCCCCGCGCCAACCTCATCGCGCAGACAAGGTTAGTGTTTCGTGTTGATAATTGGTGTGTTATGATTGACCAGTGTATGAGTAGATGGTTTATGGCAGGTGGTAGCTTATGTTAGGTGCTTGAATTCCAGTAGTTTTGTAACCGCGAATGGCACGCCAATTTCTTGTGTCGGTGAGTGTGTGAAATATTATTATTATTATCATCATCATTGTTTATTTGGTTTATTTTGATGAAGCCTTTTTTTTTTTTGATCCCGTAACCTCGCAGTGGAAATATGTGATAATTATGCCCATTACAAAATAATTATGCAGACTTACTAAACGCAGAACTATACGACTGTGTCCAAACGGTGGGTCGGTATGTGAGTGTATCACATGAGAACCTGCCATCTGAAGATACAGTTTGTACCCTTAAGGGCGATCTCCCCGCTCCTGTACCTTCTCGGCTCCGAGGGGCCAAGACCCCTCCAGCTATATCGACGAGCCCTTTTTTTTTCCTTCTTCTTCTTCTCGGTATCTCCAAGTATAACCGTGTAGAAAGTCACAACTCGGACCCAGCATCGAGACTGCCTCGTCTTTCTGTGCTCCACAAAAACGCACGCACACTTAACCATTATATCCGTTTCTTTTTTCTGTTGCCCCGGTTATAAGGCGTGCCCTAAAAAAACAAACAGAAAACAAAAATAAGACAAAAAAAACAACAGAAAACAGAAAATAGTCGCACCCGAGTTTCACCGAGACTTTTTCACAGCCGGTCTCGGTCACTGTTCCAAGTATGGCTGCAAATTTAGCTGCAAAAATCCAATACATGAATAACCAGCACACATAAATAGCCAACACAAATAACCAACACGTAAATAGCCAACACAAATAACCAAAAATACCCTACACAAATACCCCTATCAAGAAATCGTTATAATATACTATACAAATAATACACTGGCTCTACCATAATACATACATGCACTCAACCTCTGGTACCCCCACCAGAAGACCTACGTCGGTCCTCGCTTATTCTCGACATCTGGGTCCGCGCTTGCGAAAAGTCCTCCAAGGCAATCTCCTCGGTCTGGACACTCATCGCATCACTAACGGCTCCCATGCTGGAGCTGTCGCTGCCCTTCTTGAACATTCGCATAGTGCCCCGTCTTCGCGTCGTCTCCAGCCCCAGCGGTGGCGTGGGTGCCTCAGAGTACCCGGTATCTTCAAAAACAGTATTGTCGCTGCCATTTCTGTCGTCGCTGGAACTGCTCAGAAACACCGCCTTCCTCGGCATCGCCCGATTAGAACTATGGCTCATTCGATTCACAACATCGGCAGTATAGGCACTGATCTGCACCCGGTTGGGGTCGGTGGGGTCGTAGTCAAACGGATAGGCGTCAAAGTCGCCTCGCTGCACGCACTCCCTCACAATATCAATATCCCTAGGGTAGAGAATCCTCTGTACGAAATCGTAAAAGAACCTCGGAATCAAGCAGCACAAAACCCCCACAAAAACACACGCCCAGTACCCCGCCATGCCAAACATTTGCGGTGCCGCCTTGAAGAACTCGCCACTATATGTGGTGACCGTCCAGAGACCGGTCCAGATATAGATAATCAAAATCGAAATGGCAACAATCAACGAACTCAACCAGTCCCACCGGAACTGGTGAAACAAAATGTACAAATTGCACGAGATACAAGCAATGCTGGTAACTACAATCCCTATCCAGAACCGGTGGTCCACTGGTCGTCCCGACATATCAGCAAACGCCACCACGTACATGAGATACGGGAAAAAGAACGAAATAACCGACTGGTACGTGCCATCAACGCAGTACCACCAAAACTTCTTCTGGCTCATCTCTGACCGCAAGATACCGCTACGGTAGATCTGTGGCACCAATAACGAAACCTTGGCCTCCACGTCCTGGTCAAAGATACCGAGGAAAATCACAGGCAACGACGTAAATGCCAAGTTATAGAACATCAAGTAGGTGAACTCAAACAAGTACGACCCATCAAAGTTGTTGAAGATCCCGTACCAAAAGAGTGCGAGATTGAAAATGACATTCTTGTAAAAGAAACTGGGGATCATTTCACAGAACCGCTTGTACGACCACCGGCCATGTGTAAGCAACAACTTGGCCAAGAACCGAAACTGGCCAATAGCATAGTCGGAAGACATAACCGCTTGTCTCCCTTCCTCACCAGCAATACCAACTCCCACATCAGCCGCCTGGATCATCGCCACATCATTGGAACCATCACCTATAGCCAATGTCATCACGTCCAACGTGTCCTTCACCAACTTAACCACCGCTGCCTTCTGGGCTGGGGAAACACGACAACAAAGGACGGCCCGACACTTCTTACAGAGCAACAAGAACTTGCGCTTGGTTTCCGCATCCAAAAGTGCCATTTTAAGCGCATCCCCGTCGATAACCACCCCAAACCGCTCGTCAGGTGGACTATGGTCGCCTATAGCCGCTTCCTGCTCCTCAAATGTCCCTTCCATACCAAAATGCGTGGCCAAGTAGTGCCTCAATACCACATCTATAGTCTGTTGCTCACCACAGCCTTCAGGTAAAATAACCCCCATATCCGAAAGCTCCGACCCAGAATATGCCGTCTTCACCACAAGCAAGTTCATCTCGTTACCCAACAAGTTACACGAAAACCCAATGTTTATAGCCGTTTCCACCTTATCACCAGTAAGCACCCACAACTTTATCCCAGCCTCAGCAAGAATGGAGATCGCATCAGGTACCCCGTCCTGGAGCTTATCTTCAATAGCAGTTCCTCCTAATAATATCAATTCACGTTCAATCGAGTCAGCCACTGCTTCCATTTGGTCCTCTCGGTTCTCCAAGGATGACGCAGCCGCCTGGTGCCGCTTATTCCACTCACAGTACTTATCCCAGGACAACTCACGCACAGCTATACAAAGAGTTCTCAACCCTTCAGTAGCGTACTCCTCCAAATGCCTCGAAGTTGCCTCCAAGAGATTAGGATCGTTTCCAGACTTACTCAACCGCTCGTATATCACAGAATCAGCTCCTTTACATATAAGTAGCGCCTTGGGCAGGTCACTGGGGCCATTTCCTGGGATCTTGATAATAGAACTCATTCTCTTTCTCGTGGAATTGAACTCCAAGGTGTTTAAAAGCTCGTACTCCTTAGTGACGCCATGAACATCCACCAATAGCCCCTTTTTTGTAGCACCTTTGAATGTGAACCCCAAGGACCTGGCCGTACCCACCAAAGCAGCCTCATCGGGAGATTGGGCCTTTAACACCGATTTTTTGGGGTTTTTCGGGTCTTCTTCAGTAATCACCGAATGACAAAGTGCCAAACAAAGCAAAAAGTGCTCATTGCACGACTTTTGCTCGGCTCCACTGGCCCCAGTCAAATCATTAATGAACTTTGACGATACAAACGTGATTTCGTCATCGTATAAAGTGGACTTAGAGAACCGATGTAGCTTTTCAATCATCTCTTCTTTATCTTTGGCGATAGCTGTCCGTTCCCGGGCCGATTCAGCATCTACATCCACACCCAACCGTTTCCGCAACCCGGCTAACGCCTCGGTATACGCCAAACCATACGAAACCCCATCAATAGTGCACTTTTTGTACTCCATAAGGTTTTGGGTAAGCGTACCGGTCTTATCGCTAAAAATATACTCAATTTGGCCCAAATCGTCGGAAATAGACCACGATTTCGGCGTACACGGGAAATCCAACCGTGGGTAGTACATACCGACATCGGAATAGATAAAAAACGCCTGAGCTGTCTTGATAATCTCAATCGTGATATAGAGAGAGATCGGAACAAGCGTTTGGTACAAAATAAGCGACACAAAAAACGATACAAGCCCGTTTAACGCCGGAGAACCGGCAATAGTGCCGAATTCAAAGAAATCACGTGATACGTCGGTTTGACGGTAATAGATCCCATTGACCAACCCCGACAAGAAACACATCACAAACAAGAGGGCAAAGTTTAGTAGAACGTAGTAATTAAGCTCACGCAGAAGCCGAGACTGCTTGGTGGGCGTCACCCCGGCATTAAGCATGATTTTAGTATCATCACCAGTGAACACCACCACCCCGATAACCCACTTGGTGTTGCGAAGAGAACAACCACGAAGAAGAAGATTGTTGATGGTCACAGGCTCCTGGTGATCGGTGTCGTCGGCGCTACCATATGCTGGATCCCCCACGCTATACTTCACATTACCCTGATACGCGTATAAATTAGCATGAGGCGGCTCTGAATCAACCTGGAACGACCGCCCCACCAAATCGTCGGCCCGGCATACTTTATCGGCCGACATCAGCGAAAACTTCATCGCTTGCTTAACCTTCAAGTTGGTCTCACCATCGAGGTTCTTTGTCTCTACGTAGCAGCAGTTATCGTCGTCACTGGTCGAAAGTATCACCACATCGGCCGGGATCTCGTCGTTATTGTAGATTCGGAGAACGTCACCGACTTTAACGTCCTTCCAATATTTTTTGGCAAACTTGAGGGTTTTGTGCCTCCGAGGGGTGTAAGCACGTGACTCACGTTGATTTTGCTGGAATGATTTCCGGAGACTATCACCAAACGGGTTAGTTTCGGTGGATGGTCTTGGGGATGCGTCTCCAATATCGGAATCGAACGACCGACGACCACCACCCGGTTGTTGGCTATCGGACCCGACTCCGCTTTCCCGGAGATACTGCTGTCTAATCTTAGCGGCTCGTCCCTCTTTGGTCAAATTCCGCTTAGACGCGCCCCATACCCGCACAAGAAGACGCGTGTTCCATTTCTTGAACCGTCGCCAAACCGATACCTTCTCGTCATTCACATTCCGGTTCTCATACACATAGCCACCCTCGGAATCGAAATTCACCTGCGTTAGTATATGTGTCACCTGATTATTAACCTCCAAATCCGATACCGTCCGTCGCGAGTCCTCCACGGCGTCTTTAATCGCGGTGATAATCACAATCACAATCAATGGCACTGCAGCAAGCACCGGTGACGGCACACCAAAGATCTCAAATGCCCCCAAGATGATCAACACTAAGAAGTACACGTTGGCCACGTTGTGGAGGAACTGGTTGGCGATGTTTTTGGGGATGAAGGATAATGGGGTGTACTTAGTGGTGCGGATTTTGTTTCGAGGGTATTCGGTGGTGATCTTCCCGGTTGCCGGGTCGGTATACTGTTCCGGCAACCCTCGGTTGAACACCACCGTCCGTTTGGACCGGGGTTTGTGTTTGCCGGTGGTTTGGTCTGCCAGTTCCAGTTCCAGTTCCGGCTCGAGTTCTGGCTCCGGTTCGATGTGGTGGTGGCGTTCGGGGAACTCGATTGAGTGGGTGTTTGGTTTCCGGAATGAGTTGAGTCGGAGCGAATGGCCTGGTTTTCGTTTGTGGTGGAGGATCTGGGTGAGCGACCGGTGGACGCCTTCCTTTTTGGGCCGGCCGTCTTTGCTACGCTTGGTGCCCCACCGGAGTCGCTTGGTGAATCCGGAATTGTGGTCCTCGGAATGGTCGTCAAAGGTGTTGTGGGTGTGATTTTCGGATGCGTATGGCGAGGGCGGCCGAGCGAAAATGTCGTCGTCGTCGTCGTATTCCGGGATAATCGCGTGCTGGTCGAGAAATGGCGACTGGGCCGGTTTCAGTTTCGGTTTCAGTTTCGGTTTGGTGTGGCCGGCAGTGCTGGCCGACGTCGGCGTCGACGTGGACGTCGACGTGGACGGCGGAGTCGCGCTTCTGGAGCCGTGGTCCAGTTCCGATGGAAGGTTGAACCGGATGGACGATTTGCGCTCAAACTTCGTCGAGTCAATAACCGGGGTCGGTGGGACCGAGTCGTAATCGTAGTCGTCATACTCGGCATCACTAAGCATAGTACCGATATTCGGACTGGGGTGGTGGCTATTATGGTGGTTAGGTCGGAATGCATACTCGTCGGTTGTTGGTGAGTTTAATATGGACGAAGTATCATGCGTGAAGCTGTCGTCCTGGTCCGCAAATGGACTGTGGATATTGTTGTCTTCATTAGACATGATGGTTGGTACAACCTCAGTGGGTGGGTGTGATTGTTCAATGAGTTGGTGGGGTGTGATTGTTCAATGAGTTGGTGGGGTCTGTTTGTCAATACGTATACTGCAAGGAACTACTAAGCATACACAGCTTATATCCTTTCTACCACAAGTGTCGGTTCTCTTTGAAGTATCAAAGGGGGATGATAAAAAAAAAGTGGCCAGAAGAAAATTCCGGAATAAGATTCTTGGAATCGGAAAGTTGGTTGTAAAACAAAAAAAAAAAAGAACAATGGCTTTGCTGGAAGTAATGGAAGGGTAACGGATGAGTAGTGGTGGTGGTGGCTGGTGGTAAAAGTAGAAGTTAGATAGGTATATGTAACGGAGTGGATGGGAACCGTTGTATTATTATAACTGAAACAGATGGGGGTATAATAATTGAATGATGGCACAGGGGTTTTGGTATTACTTGTAGGTTGTTAAATGTTGCCAAACACGTAATTGGAAAGAAAGGAGGACTAAATGGATTGTTCTTTTTTTTTGTGTTGCTTTTCTTTTTTTGTTGTTGTTGGTATATTAGGAACGGCTTTATGATGTAAATGGGTGGTGGTGGTATATTTGGTGATTGATTAACGTGATTGATAAGGTTCAGATATATATATAAAGAAGGTTCACCAGTGGTTGTAAGTTTTTGTGTGAATGAATAGAGTGGTGGTGATTCTTAAGGAGGTTGGGCAAGGAGTGCAAAATCATGGATAAAAAATAAAAGAGAATTAAACCAAAAAAAAAAAAAAAAATTTAGAGAAAATAATTGAAAAAATAATTGGAAGAAAGAAAAAAAAACCCTCAACGTCATTACATTTGTGGAACTGTCGGAATAGACAAGCATTCACCGAATCGTGCTTTTTATATCCGATGGGGATTCTCATTACTGTAGTTCTCACATTCCCCAATTGTCGTCCAGGTTATTCTATATATATATATATATATATACTATTGCTGGTGATGGTGACACTCGTGGCTCCTGATTCAGCCGTCTATGGAACAAGTTTTCCTTGGTCTTTCGAGATGGAACAAGTCTCCATGCAACACCCCCAATCCAGGGCAAAACTATCTGCCGATGCGATGCTTTTTTTCTATTTTTGGTTAACACCGAGATCTCTCGTGCTATACCCGGCTTACTAAAAAAAAAAAAAAGCAAAAAAAAACATTGGAAAGGGATCATAATAGTCACGAACAATGGACAGTAAATGGTGTATAATTGCATTTGGGTCTTTGCCTCCTTTTGCATTAGTAACCTAAAAAGTCCGAACCTAGAGCCGGTTTGCTTTGCCGATATATAGAGTATGGCTGGTTTCTGTTGTCTCTACAACTGGTGATGCCAGATACCTCAACCTCTGCTCTTGCTCCCAGACCTAGATAGAACACGTCTGTTTATCGATTGTCGCACGTGACTGCGACGCCATATCATACAGGTGCTATTTATAGCTGCTGCATTCCTTCCACAATGGAGGACATTGTATCTGGAAATCGTGTGCACCAATACTCGTCAATATCGAAAGGATAACTAGTGGCGTTTTATGCGAAACAAGCAATAATGCATGAAAATGCAGCGCTGGTAATAGTCTTGCATCGTAATTTCAGCAGAGTGAGGAATATCACACGAGAAAGCAATTGCATGGGAAAGCAATTGCATGAAGATACAATCCAACCATTCTAGACCTCTGTCGTTTATAAACCGATATTGTCAAACCCAGAAAAGTCTCCTTGGGGTGGTTTTGGCCAGTAGACGATTTGATATACATTTCTGTAGTTTCTCAGTAGATGTCTGTCCTATATTGCAAGCACAAACACACCATAATTGCAAACTTGCGCAGTGTTCTATCTCTCTTACCCCTTGCCCCAAGTCCCTAATACACTCTTCTCGTTCCACCACTTTTAAGTATGGACACTGCCCTGTCACATAAAGGCTGTCTATACAGAATTATCTGCTTGTTTGACCTACACATTTATAACTGGTATACACATCTCTATATCTGCAATCAATAGACATATACACATAAAACCACAACCCGGATACATTATAAAATACCCAGCAAACCAATACCCAGCCGGCACCCCCGAAACCAAGGTACGACATCTACTGTTTGCGGGTACAGGTTACAACCACCATCTACTGATCTGTGGTAATTTCGTAATTGTGTGGGTGGTTATTTTTCCATTGTTCAATCTGCACCCAACACATTCCCTTTACAGATTTTGCCTCCCCCCCCCACCTCCATTATTCCTTTTTGGTGGCATACTTGTCCGTCCATTCTTTGGCTATCTGTATCGCTCTTTGTTCGTCCTTCTTCCAGTCATTCGCCACGTCATTGGCTAGCGGGTCATCGGGGTTCGGTGCCCCCAAAAGTGCTTGAATACTCAATAATATGGTTCGGATTTGTAACGCCGGAGACCAATTATCCTTCAACACGTCTAAACAGATCCGGCCTAGCTTGTCGATGTTTGGATGGTAGATTTTGGTCAAAAACCTCACTTTGGGCGCGCACATTGGATAATCATCAGGGAGGTAGAGCTCCAAGTGGAATATACCATTGGCATAGGGTGATTGGTTAGGTCCATCGATTGTCACCTCAAAGTACCGAAGATTTTCCTCTGATGGAGTGGCAGTTATGCCTGGAACCGGGTCACTCACAAGACGCTCAGTCTCCTTGATGATTCGTTTAGGAAGTGCAGCCATATTAGATGTGTATTAGTCAAATACCACAGCAACCCACACACTAGTGTATTCTTTCTTGGGGGGATCCACTTTTTTTTGGTGGAGATTTCTTTTTTTTTTTGTTTTTTTTTTTATCAACAAGGTCGTGCAAACTGACCACAAGCATCTACACCATCGTACTTCCCAGTTGGAGTTGGTAAAGCTGTTCTTTAGCTAAGCAAGATCGGTAATCTAGACAAAACAAGCTATGCCGCCTCTGCCTACCGGTTCGCCGATGTCCCACAAGTTTGTGGTTTCGATTATTGCTCTGGTGGCGGGTATCTGGGCGGTTTCACGTGCTGGGACCGACTTGGAATTTGTCAAGTACGAGCCACATACACCCGAAGAGGTGGAGAGAAGAAAGAAGGAAAATATTGGCATGAAGTTTACTGTTCTAGATACGTGCACGTTGGACTATACTCCCGAGGCCAAGGAGAAGATACGGAAGCGCTATGAAGAGAGGGAGAAAGCGGCTTCAGGAAACCCTGAAGAGTAGGTTTAGTTGATGTGGCCAACCTGAGTATATGTGTAGTGGGGGTAAAATGTGTTTAGTGAGGCCATGTCTATGTTTAGTGAGGTCATGTCTATGTTTAGTGAGGCCATGTATATAGTATAATCATACAAGCATTCTAGTTTACACCTTTGGGTTAATCCCGCATTTCTTACATAAACACTGGTGTTGGGGACTCCAGAATTACAAAACGAGAAGCATTAACCTTGACATCATGACTCTCAACATAACTCTCATACATTTCGAGTGTATTTGTATTGGCTAGTTTACTCCACCAGCACCTCTACATACCGGTCCTGAGGATAGGGTCTCGCTACAGATATTCTGAAAATGGCAGAACCCTCCTTTCCCAGTTGTCAAACCACTATACATACACTCACACACACACACCCCGCGAATACCGGAGCTAACAGACCCCCTTTTTTTTCAAGAACAACCCCCCGGGGCTTGACCAGACGATGGACCTCGCTTCCTCAACTCCGTAACGCTCGCATGTGACAGCAGGCTACTCACAATGAACCTTCCTGTGTAAGCGACTTGCCTAATCAGGTCAAAGGTATATATGCAATGGTCTATTTAGGTAATTGGATATCAAAAAAATAACCACTAGTACCATCTCAATGGAGGAGGGAGGGGGAGGTGGAGTGAAGAATAATAATCGTTTGTCGAAACTTACCTACCCCCTCCACCCCCACCTCCTCCATCATTCGCATCAATCGTAAGGCGAATCCCGAGAACAATTCGACACAGACCACAAGCGCAACAATAGACGTACCATCTCCCATAGTTAAGTGCTTGACGATAATATTCACCATGATGGAAGAGAATAATGGGTTTTGTGTAATAGGCGCCATATATATTTTTTTTGTCTCCATTCCTTGACCTGCTGCTACGGAAATAGATCCAAAATTATCCGCTTGTATGCACAGGGGGGGGGGGGGAAGAGAGAGAAATAATATCCAATGAACAATTGCGGATGGACGGACGACATCCCATTGTTAGCATTGTTCATGCATGCATGGTGAGTTCACTATACAACTGCGCCGGGACAAGAGTGAGTAAGCTGGGGGTGTATGTGTAGTCAGGTTAATTTCTGGCATTTTTCCAACAATAATGACTCGCCCCGCCCTCGACAGTGTCGACACTTCCCCATTGTTGGTGGCCATGGTAATCCCGTCCGGGTATTTACGTTTTATCTAGTTTTGAGTAATTGTACTGGAAGAAACGTTTGCGTCAGACAAGGTGGGGCATCTGCGACGGAGATGGTGGAGGATGAAGGAGTTTATGCTTTTGTTCATATTGCTGGTGCCAAGGGGGTTTTGCCTGGGTATGTGGACAGGTTTGCCCTCTGGGAAAACCTTTACCCGCTAAAGTGCAAACTACAGCAGATTGTGAGTACCAATCCCGACTCTTTGTTTATTCTTTGTCTTCTCGTCTTTGTTGCCATTTTACTAGCCTGGAAATCCCTCCAGCTCCTACCAGTGCTCTAAACATGTAGCGTAAAATCTCGCCAAACATTATAAACGACTCCACCCTTCCCGCCTCGTCCAGCCATCCGTGCATTTCCTGCTGAGGCAAATCCCCGTCCTAGTTCTAGAATAGAGAAGCTTTCTGGCTAGGAACCTTATTTGCCCTTGCGACATTCATTCGAGTGACAACTGCGACATTGGATGTTGACTGTGGAGGGGCCAAAAAAAAAATTGTGTTAAGTCCGCCAAATAATTAGCTAAACTATGGCACTGCGCGGGGCACGGCAATCGGAGCTGGAAAACAGGAGCAAAGAAGGAAAAATAAAAAAATAAAAAAATAAGCCGGCTTGTTCTGATGAAATGTCACACACACACACACTACAGGAAAGCGCAACGACATAATATCACGCTTTCACCAAAGACTAACCTTATGTGGGTGTTAGAAAAGGCGGGTTTTACAATAAAGCGTGACACAAGGCACTCTAGCTTGGAAAGGGGGGTGGTAAGCGATAAACAGGCCAGGGATAAGGTTTGATGGTTGGTCATTTATGGCTGCAAAGCATAAGGCTATTGCAACTAAAAAAAAAAAAAGGCTAGCCAGTAGGAAAGGCACTAAAGATTATTCAGAGATGGGGAAGGGAAGGGAACGATTAGCAGTCTGGCTCGTCTTTAAGGTTAACCACTCTTGCCACCCCGTGGGTGCGATTGCGACCTTCGCTTGATCAACTGATACCTCCAGGATAAGCTTCCGTCTCGCCAGATATCTAAATTCTACCGTCATACACTGCGTACACAGACCGAGATCACAATATATCCCACACTCCATGGCCTCTCATAACCTCTGGGATAATGTCTCCTGTCTCCTGCACCTCTCCTCCACTTCTCCGATGGTTGATACTCCACTTTCAGTCCCACCATTGTTACACCTTGTGAATGGAACACTGTTGGTGGAATATTCGCAAGAACGCACAAAACCTAATTAGGAAAGTGTTCCCCTTTACGGCGGGAGATAAAAGAAAATAGGCAATAAAAAGAAACTTTGCCGATTCCCCCCATGTAACATCACTTAAAACGCGTTCCACAACGAGGCCATCTCCACCACACCCAGAAAATGAAGCAATGTCTATCAGCACATATCGTGCATACTGATGCACATGGCCTCATCTGCTTGGAAGGTTGAATTCTTATCGTGCACCCCCTTTTTTGTTTTTGTTTATTCTCTCTCGCTCTCTCGTTAAGTTGTCTCGGCACGAACATTATGTTGCCTGTTGGGTGCCTGTTCGCTCTCGCGTGGTACTCCAGTAATTTACCGGATACTACATATAGGCTCAAGTTAAACAATGCAGGAAAATAAAACAATGAAAAATAATGCACCTACAGGCCTTCACATTTCACAAACAAACACTTCCACACACACACAAAAAAAAAATTTCCGACAAAGAGGAGCAATGAAATTGCATCCATTGGTCGCAAACTCCTTGTCCCGCCATTGTTTGTAAGTGGGGTTATCCTGTTGGTATCGGCCTTTCAATGGTTTAGTTTCATGTGATTAAGATCAGACCTTCCCCCTCCTCCTCCTCCGCAGCCGAGGAGCATTACTGCTGCAGCCTTCTCTGCATAGACGTATTGCCGACTCAGTGAGGAAAAAAAGAGCCCGTCTTCCTGTGTATGCACAGGGTCCTTCTCTTCAATGACTAGTGAATGCCGCAAAGACAAAAAAAAAGAGCCACAAAAAAAAAAAACCGACGTCGTTCTCCTGCACTATTCCTACTGAAACCGCAACTTGCGTCATACATCACCTCGAATGAAATAAAGCCATACCGACGACGACTAAGACTCCAAGCACTGACCCTCCAAGCTCCAACAATGATATAAACAAGTTTTTTTCTTTTTCCCGTTCGGGAAAAGTGATAGTGTTTTGTACTTGCCTATATAGGTAATTGATTGTACTACCCCATAAATTAACATCTCTATGTAACACTAAAATCAATCCTAATTGAGTGCATCTCCTCTTAAGCTTCCAACAATGTCGACACTAAATGCACATATGATTTTTATTGTTTGTTTTGCCTTTTCTAGGAGTGCCTTGGGCTCTGTTGCTACGTTAAACCGTCCCTTCCTCCTGGTTCTGCTTTGTGTTCCCGGTTAAAGCATGGTGCACGAACAAGAAAATTAAAATATTAAAAAATAATCAAATAAAGAAAAAAAAAAAAAAAAAAAGAAAGCGAAAAATATCTGAAATGATTCTATTTCGTGCCTCAAATCACGATATAAAATTCCCTCTCCCAACCTTGAACGAGAAACTATATAACCATGGATACTTTCCCTAGGTTTCCTGGTTGCTGAACTTAGACATCTATTCATTACTGTTATAAGCACCCAGCTTACTTGTACAATTTTTTTTTCGTGGTTATAATTTGTCGCTATGAATACTAAAAAGTGTGTAGTTTTCCTGTGCCCTGCCACTATGCATTACCCAAGACACCCATACTAACCATCGCTGTATAGTACTGTTTTGCCTCCAGCTAATGGAAAGAAGTTGTGGAGGGTCAAGAAAAACTCAAGATCCTCCGATGACGTTGATGTGTCAAGAACATCATTGGAATGCTTGAAGAATTCCTTGCGCATTTCTGCTGCAACCGAAGCTGCACCAGGAGGTAAATTCTCCACCAGGAGAGCTTCTTTGAAGAGACCCAAAAACCAGCCTGGTAAGCCCAAGAACTTTATGTTTGTCGACTTGTCGCCAGTAAAGACTGACAAAGAGTTGGCCACCTCCACCCCGGCAGTTAAGCCCGTGCAGCAATTGCCCTCACCCACATTTTCTGTAGATGAGTCGCTTCCAGTGGTGGATGATCACCACTATGCTGAGCCTTGCAATTACCTGGTGGTTGAATCAGAACGTCTGTCATTTAGTGAGGACGATTCCAGCTGTTTCCTGGATATACCTGCTAGTGTTGCTGCTGCTGCTTCTGCTAATGCTACTGCTACTACTGCTTCCCATGAGTTTCCTGATATGGAACCTTTGGGGCTAGGAATTGAAGGCGTGGAATACCCCGGGTTTCTTATGCAGCCCGACAAGCTTTCTCACCAGCTCCTTGAGTACCAGAAAGCCATGCTCCAGCAGCACTACCAGATCCAGTTCTTACAACAGCAGTTGCAGGAACAACAAAGAAAACAGTTTGAATTGCAGAACCAGCAGTTCCAACAACAGTTGGAGAAGTTCGGGTTGTTGTCGCCAGTTACCGGTTTCCAGCCCCAACAAGAACAACAATACCCAGTGCCAACAGAGTTGGGCATTTCGCTTCCCAAGAGGAAAACAAAGAGGAAATCTGCTGGCCAGTTCCAATTCAAGCCTTACAATGGTCCCAAGCACACTAGATCGTCGTCCGAAGGGTTAATGATGAACCCACAGCCAGATAGCTGGAGACGGACCATGAGTGAAGCCTGTATACTTCCTCACCAGTCGTCCATCGTAAATAATACCCCGGTGGTGGACTTGTCGTCAGCCACTGCCGAGCCCTTTGGTGACGATATCAGCTTTGACACATTTGTGAAGTTGGAAAATGCCGAGATATTTGATCTTGATCCTGCCTTGGCGTCGTTCACGCCAAGCTCAGACATTTCGGAAACCGAGACTGCTAGCTTGAGGAATACCGAGTTTACTTTCCCCCAGGGTGCGGTTCTAGACCAGCAGGTGTTTGAAATAATAGGATCATGTTAAGGGTTCTTTCCTGGTGCGGCAAACGCAACATTACGAGTATACTATTGCTGGCTGGTACTGTACTCAAACCTTTTGGTATACCCTGACGATTGTTACGACATTTTCGGTTATAGAGTTCCACTTTGTAGGTGTGTTTAATATTTTAGACTTAGTTTCGATTACCTGTTCCCGTGGGCCACTGCTTATGGGAATGGTGGCATTTATTTATTTATTTAGGTTATTGATGAGGTTTCTAATGCATTTATCACGTAGAGTTTACTGGTTGGTAGTTCCAACTTTCCAGTTCTGATTATTTTTGGAGAAGGGGGTTGTGGATTCCTGGCTTGTGGCCCTCCAGTTGCCCCATCAGATACTCCCGGTTGCACCCAAGATTATTTTTGGAAAAAAAAAAAATAATTATTTTTTTCCCCACGTCGATAATTATTTTATCGCCTGTGGATTTTCTTGGTTTTCCCCTTTTAGAACATTCCACTCCGTAATTATTCAAGACGCGGGGTCCTTCTAGCGCGGGGCATTTTCCAGGTTATCTCCGTTGTGGATGAAAAAAAAAAAATAAACGCCCCTAAAAAAATAAAAAATAAGATTCGACTCCACAAGTGGCATTCACAGTGTCACATTACCCATTGAAACATCTGTTTACAACAGAAATGGGTTCTCCGTCCAAGTGAGTGTCACACACTGGAAGCTGGAAACAAGAATAAGCGCTTCGTAACCCTCGTAAGGTGACTGGTTAGTTTTTCGGAGAGTGGTGTGTTTCAGAGAATACACGGAACAATGGTCCAGGAATTCTTCCCTCTTTAGGAAATGGGGGCTGTTATCGGCGACTGGGGTATGTCCGCGAGATGCAGACAAAGAAGAAAAAAATAAAAAGAAAACCCAGAATAAGGCCAAACTGTCGCTGGGGAGCGATGAGGAGAAGGCGTGACGGGTTCCAAGACTTTGTCCTACGAAAACATCGCCATGGAATACGAGAAGAAAATAATGACAATTTCAGGCAAATTCCACAACGTTCGGTTCCATAAAGAAGAGGCAATGGTTGGCGTTCGCTTGCGTCACACCTGAAATGCGGTTACTGGCGGTGTGACGGTTACAGTGCGGTTGAAGTGAGAGAGGAAAGATTTGTATTCTGTGGAGATGTTTACTAGTTGCAATGGTATAACAGATATCAATAGTGGAGGTGCCAATGACAACTGTGCTAGCAAATATACAAGAGCAGTATTGTTGAGGGAATGCTATCAACAGTATTGTTGAAGGAAAACTAACCCTGCGAGCAGCCGGTTACCGCCTCACTACCCCCATTCTGGCCCGTATCTTCCGAAGAGAAGCTGCGTGGCCTTTTGTTATCTTGGTATTGGGTTTCCGGGGTAAAGGATAACTTGAAGTTTTATTGTTGCTCCCAGGTGCCGTTCGCGCATGGGCGACACCCATGGCTGGCTCGTACCCGGAGGTTTCAAGCCCCAATTTTTCCTGGTTCTCTCCTCTTCCGCTTGGTGTAATGGGAGTTTGGTGATCGTTAGCACACTCCGGCTCTATGTAATCGTCCTGGTCCTCAGTCTTCATACACCTCTTTCTATCGTTAGTGGTGAAACTGGTAACCTTGCAGTAACTATCGGCATCGATGCTCTCTGCTTCCCTGCCCCTGTAGGCCAAGTTTTGGTATGTCAGATGGACCAAGGGGCTCGATTTAATCCTTTCCGCCACCTGGTGCCACCACGCAGCATTTAGGGAACTATCCCTGGGCCACGTCTGCTCAGCGTCGTACACATCACGGGCTGAGTACTCAAACTCCCACACGGGCTCAGCACCGTCGTTGTGGAACGTGGTTTCTAAATTGGTGTAGTATGTAAACGAATTGACAATATTGAAACTCTTGCTATCGACCACGTAGTACCGCCAAGCCGGGTTATGTCCTCGGTATGGGCTGACAGAGGGTCCGAGCAAGGCAAAGTTAATAACATTGCCAGGCTGCTTATAGTCGGACCCATCTCCGGCATAATGGACCATAAACGAGTCGTCCTGTACTTGTCCAAAGAATATTGCCGCAATCACCCGTGGTGAGAACCGGTCAATAATCTCAGCAAAGATCTCTGTTGGTAACGGAAGCGACTGGTGGGTCGGAGGGAGGTGGGCGATAATCCAAGCCCGTTGGTGGTTCCTCTCGCAGTCAATTAGCTCGTCAATTAGGAACTTCCACACCCCAAACGGGTCCACGGCCAATGTGTCCCAAAAGGTGTACAAATTCTTCACGTTCCACACGTTGGAATTCAACGAGATGATTTTGAGGCCTCGCGCAGTTATAATCGAGTAGCCCACCTGGGAGTACCGGATTTGCCGAGTAGCATCCAAGTCTAGCCAACCCAACTCCAGCCAAAGGTCAGCGAGAAAGTCAAATTGCCATTGGTACGAGTTGGAGTTCTCGGAAAGGTTCTTCTGGGGGAGTTGGTTTAGTGGGAAGACGTCTCGAGTACCAAACGTGGGTACCACTGGAACAGAATCAAGGTAATGCTTCACAATCCTGTAGCTATGGTCCTGCGACTGTAACACCTTGGCCTTGGTGGTGAAGCACCTATCTGAATGGTCGACAATGCCACCGGTAAAGAGAGCAAACTCAAAGGAAAGATGGTTCTGGTGGAGATCACGGATACATTGGAGGGTGCTGTTTAAGAGTAGTGTGGGTGTGTCACAGGTGTACTCCCCAAACTGGCGGGCCGGTCTCCATGTGGGGGTCTGTATAGCAGACACGTCCTGGTAGTTTCCCTTTTCAAAGTGGTTCCGGCTGTACCCACTGAGGTAGTATCCACCCTCAAAATTGTGCTCTATGGGTGGCTGGTGACTTGTGGAGTGGTGGCTGCAACATAAACTCTGGGAACAGTTGGCTTCGGCAAACAACTTGTAGTCCAACTGGAGGTTTATGTCGCTGATATGGAGAACATTGAAGCTGTCGCCGCTGTTTTCCACGGCGGCATAATTTCGAGGTTTGGTGGGCCATAAGCGACTTAGATCAACAGTGGGGGGTTCTGGGAGTACGTGACAGTCTTTATCATGGTAGTAGCAGAGGTAATCCCCATCAGCCCCAGAAGGACTCATCAAACTCAACACCTTGGCGAAATCGTTCCCGGTAGCCGAGTACTCTTCGCTGGGGTATCCATAATTCATTTTACACTGGGTTTCGTCAAGTCCGGATTCCTGACACCAGGTGGAGAATATAACTGGGACGAGATCCGGACGGGTTAGGGCAATGAATTTACCCACCTGGAGCCGGGTCTTGCACGCTGTGCATGGGTCCAAGTCGGCGGCTGCGTCGATATTGTGGAGTTCCTGGACTGCTTTAGCGGCTATTTCGTCATCTCCCATCCCCATCTCAGTGGGCGGGTAGTAATTTCTATGGGGGTCTGCAAATGACCATTGCAATACAATAACAAACAAGACGAGAATTGGTATTAACGTCATAGTTGTTGATGGATGTATGTTGGTTATTGGAGAGTGTTGCAATTTATTTAATAAAAACTCGTTTTGTTTTCTTTTTTCTTTTTTCTTTTTTCTTTTTTTTGCAGTCATTCCATATTGTAGGTGTATACAGCTGATATGGGAGAGTTGCTGGTAGGCAATGGTATGTGATGGGTTGTCTGGTTGACAAGAGGTTGGCACAATCGGTTGGTTACATCATTGTGGAAAAGTTGTGTCTTTGAGGAGATTTTTAAACACCAGCAAACCCTGGATCTGTACACCTCTACCACCAACAAACCCTGGATCTGTACACCTCTACCCTCACCAGTTCCACTAATCGGATTGGCTGGCCCTGTCCAACTCCATCTCCCCTACTTCCCATTCATATAATAAGAATACAGGTTTATTTAACAGCGTTATATAAAGTAGTAAGACAGAACACAGAAAGCAATAAAAATATGATACCCTCGAAATACAAAACAAACGGGGGGTAGGAGAAAGTATTAAAACATCAACAAATTCAAAACAGGTACTCGCTAAACCCAATATGATACACGGACTTTCTAGCTTGTACACCAAACAAACCTAATTGTACAAGCACTCTCTTCTTCTCTCAACTCTCCTCTTCCCCCCAACTCTATCCCACAAGTGTTCTGAGTGAGGCAAGACTATCGCGGATATCTGACGAGTTCTCACCAGCATCAAGCCCGCTTTCAAATAAACTGAGGAACTTTCTATTCACCTCTCTCTGTCTGGCAGTGTACTCCTCCTCCAATGCACTCACTCGGCTCCGATGGGATCGGACTAGAGCTTCCATCTCTTTTTGGACCGACTCGCTTTCCTGGTGAAGACGGGCTTTTAGTTTGCTGGTTTCCTCAAGCACCAACTCCAACGTATCCAACCCCTCGGAGTACTTGTTCAATGTCCCGAGCTTTTCCAACTCACGCTTCAATACGTTAATGCAGCCACTGACACTGTCCGAGGAATAATCCGACTTTTCAGTAGAAGACGCATTTTGCAACGCCGTCGTCAACTGCAGATAGATGGCCGGGTCTACATTACTGCTGTTTACACCACCACCAGCCGACAGTGCTGCCGTCGGAGATTCCGGCAAGTCATGGTTCGGCTCTGACTTGACTCCTACGTTGGCGGGGATTTTTAGCAGCTTGATTTTCTCACTCACCTCGTGGAGGTCCAACAAAGCATCCTCCATTTCATGAACACTACTGTCAGGGGCAATGCTATCAAAGTCATAGTAACTATCGCTCTCAATCTCCTCAAGAGTCTCAGGAATGCTGTGCCGTGGAGCATGGCCCAGACTGTCCTCATCTCCACGTCTTAGAGCAGCCTTTTTGAGAGCATTGGCCAACTGGCGCTGCAACGTCCTCACCGAGGGAACAATAAAATTACTACTCTTACTATCAGCACGTCTAATCTCATGATACTTTTCCTGAATCAACTCCCACTTTTGGGTTTGGCTAAGAGCCCGGTTGCCAATAAACCGGAAAGGCTTGATCTGAAGCGTTAGATAGAATATCAATTTAATATCATCGTGGGTCATTTTCGTTTTATGAGGGTTCCTAATGACTATACGTGATGCCCGTGCAATAGCCTGGGTGGCTGTTGATGCAAGGTTGCCAGGTATATCAATTAGTTCCACACCAGAAGAGTGGGCATTTACAGAGTTGCTACTATTCTGGTTTACTTCGTATCTCCCTGGATCGTTAGTAGAGTCCGCCAAAGTCTCGGAAACCTGAAGGAGTTTCTTTGTTGCTGTGTCTGGCATCCTTTTCGACGTTTTGTCCATAACCATCCCAAAACAAAAACAAAAACAGTTCCCACCGTAATTAGAGTATAATATTGGTTTCACTCAAAAATTCTTATAACCACCGTCTAGAATGCTATTTTAATTTGGCTATATGCTATACAATGTGGTTACTCAATTGACTGCAACGGTTACCATATACTGCTTCCCCCTTGTATATACCTTGTACAATAAGTCACTCTGGTTACTTGAGGTTTTTTTTTTTTTCGATTTCTTGGGGGAAGGTTTTGGACTAGGATTGGGAAAGGAAAAAATAATCACCTGGGAAGCCAGCCTTAAGGCAACCAGACTAGGAGGAAAAAATTTTTTTTGCAGAAATGGATAGGTACGGATAAATAAAAGTGTACAGTTTGCCTTTGTGTCATTACTTGTTTGGCAAAAATAATGCGGTGATGCATTGTTCATGTTAGGTGGGCTCTGTGGTGCTATTTTTGGATTGCGGTGGTGGTGCTATTTTTATTCACAGTGGTGGTGGTGGTGGTGGTCCAAAGCAGTCCCTGTTGGACGTATCCTGTGCAATGGCCATGAATGTGGAAACACTTTACCGGTGTTCTACCATGTTGGAGGGTATTTGTGGGAAGAAGGGTGGGGGAAAAGATATGGAAAAATATGGAAAAAAAAATATGAAAAATAAATACGGAAAAAAATGGGAAAAAAAAAATGGGACTGTATAGAATCGCCAGAGACAGGCTTGCCTTACACTAAAATACAAATGTGGTGCAGGCCCAAAAAAAATAACAATGCATTCCTCAGAGCATGTTTGTGTGTTGCCCTGGTTGGATTGTTCTTTATATTGTGCTTACAATTGTTGCTCCTTTTTAAGGACGATAATGATTTGCTGGTACACCCGGGCCCGTACAGTGGATACGCGCGTCTGGTTGAAAGTGGCACTCCACCATCGCCCAGAAAAGTGCTTTGGTCCGTTTCTATTCGTGGAATCGGCACCAGATCCTAATGGGTTGTTGCTTCAGAAGACTGGGCCCAAGGAGATTTATTCGTATGTCCCAGAGTCAATATAGCCGACAGGCATATTACAGGATATTACTATATTCTCCCACCCACCAACTCGTTCACAACTGGATTTGGATTGGGGAATACTGTACAAAATAGACAAGTCAATGCAACAAAAATCTCTATACTCGCAACTTTAGGACGGTGTTATTTATTGGGACACTCGCCATAGAAAAGCCGTCTTTCTCTCGCATAAACAAGTTAATTGCCGCCTAAACCGTGCTGTTTTAGGATTCTCCAATCAGTAACAAGCACAACCGAGGAAATTCAATCCACAACCAATAAAGCCAAACCACAAACATGCCCACAAGCGTGTTCCCCCATATGTCGTCTGCCATCCATCGACAGAGTGTAATTGGAAAATGACATTTCCTCCGGAATTATAACACTTATTGTTTCTATGTGGCACGTCAATATTTTTTTCCGGGACAATGGCAAGTACAAAATAATCGGCTTAGTATATCCGGTGTAGAGTTTTCCCGGCAATTGCAACTTCTGCGGGGGGAGGGGGGGGGTCTTGGTGAGCCACACCAAGAACTGGTTGGTTTTGGGTACCTGTACGACAATTATAAACCATCAGCTAAGAACAACACGGACCCTTCCATGCACGGGCAAAATAAAAAAACCATCCGACCCCACCAAACAAAACTCGTAATACAAATCCTGTACATGAGACTTTTTTTTTTGATTTCCTCTATACGATAACAAACCTATAAACTCTCTAGCATACTCTTCTCCCTCCCTCTACAAGTTCAACCCAGTGGCAAAAGAACTAGTAATGCTTCGTATATCATTCTCTATATTCTCCTCGTGGGTATATCTTCCGCCTTCGTAGTTAGCATTCAACTTGTTCAACTTGGTGTAGAAGTTCGCCGTCAACGCATTGTTGGAACTATACGTATCGCCTACTCTCTTACCCAACGCCGGCCACATCTCGTCTTGCTGCTTTCTGACGTCATTGGCAGCACTGTTATCATAAGAAACTACACTGGCACTGTCAATATCTGTAGACATGTAGTTGGTCGATGGGGCCCCAAACTTGTGCAATGGCTTCCCCAGTTGGTAGCTCGACGTGGTGTTGTTCAATTGCACCATAGATAACTGCAAATTATCCAACGGACCATCCACAAGACACCCTTTCTCTCTAAAATGTACCAACAAGTGGTTCCACAACCGGTTCCGGCACAACGCACGCGGATTCCCCAAAACCACCAACCCATACTTTGCTCTACTAAGCGCCACATTCAACCGCCGTGGGTCACTTAAAAACCCAATACTCTGGGCATCGTTGGCCCGTACACAACTAAGAATAATGAAATCCTTCTCCCGGCCTTGGAAGGCATCCACACTGGTGATCTCTACCTTAAGGTACTGCTCCCGCTTTTCCAAAAGCGTGCTGTTCACCAGCATAAACTGCACCAAGTATGCCCTCTGGCCCTCGTAAGGCGTAATCACACCAATCTGCTCTGGACCAACCCCATCCTTGAACAACCGGGTGATGATCTTCTCCACATTCATCGCCTCCACCCGGTTCAAGTACGAATTGCCACTAGCACTAAGCTCTTCACGACCATAGTTGGCCCAGAACATCATCGGCGTGTCTATAACCGGCCACGGAAACGTCAGCTCCGTTAGCGACCGGTCATTGCTAGTAACCCCATTCTGCAACGAACCCTCATAAAACATATTGCTGGGGAACTCCGAGAGACAGGGGTGCATTCTATACTGCACCTCCAACCGAATCGGCACGTGTCCCAAGAATACCAACCTCTCAAAGAGGGACTGCTTCAACCCCGCATCAGCGGCCCGCTTGTCGAGTATAACAGGACCCAATTGTTGGTGGTCACCCACCAAAATAACCTGTTTGGCACCCTTGACTATCGGGATAAGAACTTCCGGCTCAGAAGCCTGCGTACTCTCATCAATAAGAACTGCCCGGAACTTAAACTCCGCCAATCGCTTATCTGCAGCTCCCACACAAGTACAACAAACCACGTCACACTTGTTCAACGTCTTCATCTCCAGCTTCCTTAATCCCTTCATATAGATCCGGGAATCTTCCATCGACAATTCACCCACCTCAGCTTTAAGTTTGGCCAACTTCTTAAGCTCACCCTTAGCAGTGCGGCTAACAATATTGTGGAGTGCCAAGTGACTTACCGCGCTCTCCACGTCTTCCCGAGACTTGGCAGTTAGCCGTACCACCTTCAACCCAAGGAGATCCAACTTGGCCGCCAAGTGGTCAACGGCAACATTGGATGGAGCACACACAAGGATCTTTTCCTTATTCATCCGGGAAAGGTGATAGATAATAGTGGCAGAAGTTACGGTTTTCCCGGTCCCCGGAGGACCTTGGATCAACGATAATGGCCGCTGCAATACCGTCCTTACCGCGTTGGTTTGTGAGGCATTCAACTCGGTTAACGACAGGTGTGAAAGTCGGCTTGGAAGCTCGATATCAAACTCTACCGGAACAACCTCGTGTCCTAAGAGCTTATGGTAGATATACGACGACACCGACTGCTCATCAGTGGCGAAATCCTTCATGGCCTGCTGCATCCGGTCATACGAGGTTCCCTTCCATACAAACTCAGCCGTAAAGTCGGTGGTCAAGTGAGTGGGTGGTGCAACCTTGGACGGATTTAGTTCAAACGTAAATTCCTCCTGGTACGCATTTGGTAACCTCAATATATAACCATTACCTTCCCAGGCCTCGTCCTGGTTCCCATTATACCGCAAGAACATTTCATCACCAACAGCCACCTTCAAGTCGCTGCTTTCATAAGTAGAGAGCGAGAACGACGCCAAGTGCCGGTTGTTCAATCCTAGAGCCCACTTCACCAGAATATGTTCCAATGCCTGTGATTCCTTCAAGTTCTTATCGTAGTCGGCCTCAAGCTTGACCAAGGGACCAAAATTACGCTGGTATTGGAATGCATCAGTATATCTCATCATGATTGGTAGCACCTCAGTTTCTTCCTGGCTGTGATTCTCGATATCGTTGATAGTGGCATCTCGGTTGAGTCTCCATTGTGCCTCGAGCTTGGAGATCTGCTGTGGGCTCACCAACTTGGCGTTTACCAAGTCGCCTTCCTGTGGTGGTGGGGCTAGCCACGACAAGAACTGACGATCATCAATAAGCGCTTGCCAGTGCGTAGTGTCCCAGTTTACGTCTTTTGATCGGGCACAGGGTAACCTACAGAGAATTACAACCACAGACTCCTGTTTAGCGCTAACAAAACCTAGTATGAACACATTCTTGTTGCCACAGTTGTAGCATTCCAAGGTGGTTTCTCCTAGATCGGAGTCTTCATGGAGACTAACCTGGTTATGGCGCGACATAATCAAGTGGGTGACGATATGGGAGCTGGAGGAGTTGATTTTGGCGTTGCAGAACCACTTGTTGCAGATATTACACTTGATAACCGAGCTCGGGGTGTGGATGCCACAGTAGGAACAAGCGTGCTCATAGTGTTGGTCTTCGTGGGAATCGCCAAAATGGTCTAAACTCTGGGAAAGTGTATCATCAGAGACGTATTCCCCTGCATCGGTGTCTTCTGGTTCTATATCTTCTGTCTCAGCGTCTTCTGGTTCAGCATCTTGTACTTTGGTGCCATCTACTTCTTCGGGACCGTGATCGGAGTTTTCACTTGTCAACTGGTTGAATGTGCCATGATTAATCTCTGATTGTCCATTTCCATACGAAGCAACATCTTCAGCGTCTTCCTGGCTATAATTATGAAATAGCAAGTTACTCATACTGCTTGTTTTGCTTTCTTTAGTACCAATAGTGTACCTTTTCTATAGCATATCACCAGTTGCTATGAGTAATTGAAATTTTTTTTTTATTGTGCTGAGACTTTTTTTTTCCCCCGTTTACTTTGTCGCGAAGAGAAAGAGAAGGAGCAGTACATACATTAGCTTGATGGAGGAGGTTTATGCTGGGGTAGGGATGGTGGATAGAGGAGGGGGGGGGCACTATCAGAGTGTATCCTGTTACAGTGTAGTTATTTCATTGTAAACGTAGCAATGTGGTGTTTATATGTCGTGCAAAGTTTACGTGAGGTCAAAGTTTACCCGAGGTCAAAGTTTCTTGTGATGGTAGAAATATTGTAACGGTTGATCTGGGTGTATGATTAAGCAAGTTGGGGGAGGTCTTTCTTGGTTGGTGGTCCTCTTATATTATGTTCCTCTTATATTATGTTCCTTCTTAGTGAACAGTTTCCCTTGTTTGATGCTCCTCGAGGTACCTCCCCTATATTCCCCCTCCCCGCTACCAAGTGTAGTATTCTACATTAGTTGGCATGGCAAAATACCAAACGAGGCCCAAGAGTAGACTGGTGTCTGTGTAGCTGGAGTTGGGTATCTCCACCATTAACGTAAAACCCACATCTTCTCTACTCTATAGTTCAAAGAGTTGGAGTACAGGTATTCAATTGACTTATTAATTCTATAAACCACTCAGCTGGGTGAGGAAGTTGGAAACTAAGCTCTCCCATACCTGCTTGGACTGGCTAGCCAACCACAAAGAACCCCCTCCCAACAAGTGTCTCTGCATCCCCTTTCTCTGTCAACGTTGTATATCCCCCATGTGCAGAAGTAGCACTAATGCATAGCATGCTATTCCTGTATACAAGCCACATTACCAAACAAGCCACATTACCAAACAAGCCACATTATCAGACAAGCCATCTTGAAAGACAATCCACTGGCCGGGTGGTTTTTTTCGAGCAAAGATAAAGTTCAATCTTCACCGTGGATATCCCAATGCGGAAATCAAGCATGCCATGTCCATACCAACATGTTACACAAGCGTGTGCCTTACGTATGTGTTATTCTACACAAAGCGAGAGTATCACAATGGGCACATTGTGTTGTACCTACGTGGACGATGCATTGTTTCTCTTTCTCGCTTTTATTTTTTTGTATTATTATTAAAAACCATAGAGAGGTTTCAAACCTGCTTTGAGTGGGGGGGGGCGCGGATTGGACGTGTCTGGGATACGTGGCAATCTTTTCCGAATAGCCATCTTGTTCGGTATGTATTGGGTGGTGGCAGGAAACGATATCTATTGTCCTGTCCCCAGGGCCACGGTTCCCACAAATGTTGGACCAAGAATGGTGGTGTCTAAATGTGGGAACGAGCATTTTATATGTTCCAGTGCGGGATTTTATTGTTCTTGCAACCAATGTTGCCCTGTTGGTTAATAGCAGTGTTCAAACCTTGGAAGTGATGAATAAGAGCGCGGTAATGAAGCCCTTTAAATGGATTCCGCCTTTTCTGGTGACGACGTCTACGCTGACCCATCCCCAAGGAGGTATTGTCGTGGTGTTTTTATTATTCTTTTGGAGTGGTTCCTCTGTCTACTGGCCATGCCCCAGTACACATAATCTGTTGCTGTTATCGTCCCCCCATTAAGTAGAATGTTGTGGAGCAACCTTTAGGCCAACTGGCAACTTTGTGCCCAACTAACAACACGATAACAAACGACGCCAACCAGCAACAAGCCAACCAGCAACACATCCACCAATTAGCAACACCGCACCTAACCAACCCCGATTACACAAACCCAGCATATACACACAAACAATTCTAACCAGTTTCTCAGTGTCCCCCCCTCCAAATCCATTTGGACACCATTTCCAAATAACCGCCGCCTCTTTAACCACCTATGTGCCCATTATATCCCCCACCGCCCTCGTCCTAACAATTATGTCACTATTATTATTCACCAGTACCACAAATACTACCTATCTCTCTTATATATCCCGTTTGGGGCAAAAACACACAAAAGTGAAAAATATTATTCCTCTTGCCCACAAGAAAAAAGGCCCATTCAAGAAAAGTGGGATAATAAAAGTCCAAAATAACCCGTAAACGAGACATTTTTTAGATTTTAAACTATGTGAAAATAAGGGACACAAAACCTCAATAAATTACAAAGATATAATAAAAGATCCAAACAAAAACACGAACCAAAAAAAATAAAAAAAATAAAAAAAATAAAAAAATAAAAAAATAAAAAAAATAAAAAAAGAGCACCACGTAAGAACTATAAAGGAACAGGCATTAAAAAAAAAGGGTAGAAAAAGAGACAACTTTTCTTGAAACCAAAACACGGCACATTTACTTAGACAGCTTTAAACATACCGCCCATACCAAACACCAACTAGCAACACACACACACACACTCACCAATCCACCTTGTTTACTATATTTTCCCATCCTCCCTTGTTGTGCTATTTGTGTATTCCATCTGTTTCCGTAGTGATTGGGACTGTGCATCAAAAATATTTTAACGTTTGCTTGACCGCCGCTATCTCTCCATCCCCGCGACCTATATAAACCCTCCCCCCGCTGGACTTGCCTCCCTCCCCATGCCACACATGAAACACAAGTCGCCCTTCCATAGTATAGCCCTAAAAAACAAGGGCACACTAAGCGGACGCGACTTTCTCGTGTCTACCGACTCGATAAATTGGGTTCACGCGCTGGTGTTGTCTATAACTGATACCGGACAACTCTATTCGTCAGATGAGGCCGATAACCACTATTTGTTGCTCCAGTCGCTCCAGTCGTGCCATGTGCAAATATATCCTACTCTCAATGGAGGGTCGTCGTCAGGGTCGCAAAAACGAAACTTGCTCAAAAAGTCCAGCCATGCTGATCCCATCCTGGAAGACGAGCCCCCAGTTCTCTTTATCAAGACGTATGACAATGACAAACTATATATAAGGATCCCCTCCAAGACCAATTTCGGGTCGCTCTTGAGTAGTCTTGTAGTGTGGCAGAACCTTAAACCGCAAGGGTTGGCGAAAAAATGGTACTGTGAAAACAAGGCAGACCACAGCGCCAAACAAGCCAATACTGAGCTCTTGGTTGGCCGGTTCAAGGTGTATGGACCCACGCCAGCAAAGCACAGAAATCTCAATATAGTCCCTGGCCCCAAGGCGCCCATCTACCAGCCACGAATAACGTTGGAAAGCCCGGGCGATGGTTCCTCTAATAGTGCGTCGGTTCTGTCTGATAGTATAAATGAGTGCTGGTTCTATGCTATGGGTGCGTTAAACTCGAACGGGATTCTCAATTTCTTGAGCGAACTCGATGGGACTTTGCTCTACTCAATTGATATCAACTCGATTATGTCCAGCGAGATTCGCGAAGTTCATAACTCGATATTCAATAGTTCCAACGTGCTATTTATTGGCCAGTTGAAGGAACTAAGGTATAATAACGTCATTAAGACGCTGAGCACGTTAAACCCGGATAATTATGTCCTGAGCTTCCTCACCAGGGAAGGGAAGCAGGTTTCGAGCAACAACCGGATTTTTATTGAGTTCCCGTTGCACATTGACCTCGAGGACTGGTTTGTGGGGCTAACCTATTTCTCCAAACGCGAGTATATCGGGTCATTTAACGAGCATTCGCGGTATATCGGCCAGGAAATATCGCCCTTGACCACGCCATCATTGACCCCCACAAAGAAAACAAGTATGGTGGCAGCAGCAACTACAGCAGCAGCGGCAGCAGCACTTAAGCTGCAGCCAAGAAACCTCGCCGAATTTACCAAATCCAGCTTTAGGGTGTCGAAGAAGATCTCCATTGACATTATCGAGGCCAAATTTGAGGATAACTTTTCCATCTCGGGTGGGAAGATTTACGCCGAGGTGCGGATGTGGGGGTATCCGTGGGCCCGGACTGCTAGCGTGAAGCACACCACGAATCCGTTTTGGAAGGAGGAGTTCCTGACCGACTTGCCGATCTCCACACAAATGATACACGTTCTTATCAAGCGGTGTGGTCCCGTCTCGCGCGAGGCGTATAGGAATTCGGACTCGTTGATTGGAACGGTATATGTGACCCCTGATATATTGACCAAGCAGACGAAAAACAGCTCGACGATAATGTCGAGCAACAGTGAATCCATGAACTCGTCTCCTGTCGGCACCAGCGATATTGTTCGGTTGACGATTTATGATAGCAATAACCTCCCCATAGGTAAGTTACTTGTGATTGCCAAGTTGCGGGAGTACCATATCCTCTCTCCGGTGCACTTTAAGCCGCTCGAAAAGATGTTGATCAACGCTCCCATACGTGACTTGATCAAGTACTGCAACGACAAGGTTCCGTCGTCGGAATTCGAGAATGTGAGTGCTATATTGCTAGACATATTCCAGAGTCTTGGAGTCGAGGATAAGTGGTTTAAAAGTTTGATTGAAAGCGAGATGGTCAACATCGACAGGGCGACGCGCAAGAACTATCACAAGCGCAACAGCTATGAAAACAACCAACACAGTGGCGTACTGAACAATGTGTTCAACACCTTGTTTAGAGGCAGTTCGATCTTTTCAAAGTCGCTCGAGAAGTATAACCTCCGGGTGGGGCAGGAGTACTTGGAGAAGGTGTTTGGGGACTTTTTTGCCAAGATCAGCAACGAGAAGAAGAATTGTGAAGTGGATCCCCGGTACGTTCGGTTACAGGAACGGGCCCAGAGACGGGGCTACTCATTAGATGCTTCCGAAGAGGAGGATGGCGTTTCCGACCTGGATAGTGACTACTACGATTCCGACGTGGAGAAGGAGATAAACAAACGCATTAAGCAGATGGTGGAAGAAAACTACCGGAATTTGTACAAATACTCGGAGGAGATTTGGAACAAGATCTACATCACGTCCAATGACCTCCCCGAGCAGATCAAGTTACAGTTGAAGAACTTCCGCACCAAGATTGAATTGGCGTGCGACCCGGGAGATAAGGTGACGGCGTTGAACTGTTTAAGTGCGTTTATCTTTCTTCGGTTCTTTTGCCCGGCGATTCTCAACCCCAAGCTCTTCTACTTGACAAAGGACCACCAGACGGGGAGAACGCAGCGCACACTTACATTGGTGGCCAAGGTGCTCCTCAACTTGGCCAACAGACAAGAGTTTAGTCCCCACAAGGAGCCGCACCTTGTTAAAATGAATGGGTTTTTGCGAGAGCACCGCATAGAGGTGTACGATTATTTTGACAAGATCACCGGTCGCAAAAACGACTTTAACGAGAAGATCCTTGACTTGAGCCACGAGGTGAAGCGGTTTGACTTGGGGCTCGATGATTCCACCGCCGGCGAGCTTCCGACGACACCGTACTTGATTGACAAGTACTTGCGGTTGACGGAAATTGTCCATTTGTTGGATTACAACAACTCTTCGGGGACGCCGTTGTCGCACCTGCAGAAGGGGTCTGGTGCTTCGTCGCTGGAGTACTTTGAGCAGCCGACGAGGATAACTGGAGAGAACGGCGATATAAGTATTAACAACGACAAGAATGTGTACCAAATCGGGTCATTAGAGTTTGAGAAGGCGGACTTTTTGGATTTTGCCGGTGATAACGAGACCGAGGGGTTTATCAAATCGCTTTGTCGTACCAACGAGGAGATTTTCTCGTTTATTGCGTCGAATATCACGCTAGACGACATTCAGAAGCAGAGTTCGAAGATTATGACGAGGATAGTTGAGTTGGAGGGTTACTTGGAGGACTGCGAGTTTCCGAAGAACTATCTTCCGCGGAACATGGATGATAAGTTGTGGGAAGCGTTTGTGTACGATATATTTGACAAGACGTATGTGGATCCTACGCGGCTCTGTATTGTGTCGTTGGAGAACCACCCTCCTAGTCACTACCGGAAATTGACCGACAGCAATGCGTTCAACGGCATACGGTTGAAATTCGACGAGTCGGTGCTGGGCGAGAGTCTGGATTATAAGGGCTCGGGGTTTGCGGATGGGTCCAACAGAATTAGCATGTCGTTTAGTAACACCAGTTTGGGAAGCGCGGCAAAGTCGGGCAATACCAAGAACCCGTTTAAGAAGTGGTTGCGAAAGGGGTAGGAGAGAGAGGACGAATTGTGTAATATATAACGATGTAAATATTTATATAGGATGTTGAAATAATGTAATGTATATGCTGGGATGATGTATACTTTGTAGGGGGGAAGCTGGTCTATACTTTGTAGGGGTAAACTGGTCTATACAGTTTCCCAACTCTCCCCAACTCTCTCCGACTCTCTCCGACTCTCTCCAGACTCTCCATATCACTTCCTACACTAAATGTCATCACTCACCCATTCCTTTTTCCATGTCACGTGCCTTCGTAAGATCCGGCTCGACCGGCGAAACTTATTCCGAGCGTCCATAACTACATTCTTATCTGGCACTGACAGCACAGCAAAATAGCAATGACTCGTATAACCACCACCACCCAAAAAAAAATAGAAACAAGGAAATCAAAACAATGCCAAAGAAAAAAAAAAAAAGAAAAAATGACGGTCACGTGGTGATCGGTCCCCCGGATATGTTGGAAACTTTTTAACCGGCTCAACAATATTTTATTTTTTTACACTTTCGGCCGATGGTGCACAGATCAGCATAAATAGTAACTACACGTATTCCCTCCTATTCTCCATACCAATGACGTTCTTTTCTTTTCCATTATAGTAATTGTTGACATAGACAATTCAACAACCCTTGCTCTCCCCCCCATAAGTTCTGCACCATCTGAGAAGCATTGATAGAAAAACAAAAAAAAATACAACGAGTCATACCCCCATCCAGAGGATTTCATCAACTCGATAGTCCCTGAAGCAGATTGTTAGTAAAAATAAAAAGAAAGAAAGAAAAACAAGCACTAGAAAATAAAGTAAAAATAAAACAAAAAAAAAACTCCGGTAAACGTGTATACTTCATTACCCACACTAAACCACACAATAGACATGATAAGGGAAAAACAGTGGATACTCAAAATACGTATATGTCGTACGTGGCTAAAAAGAACAAACGGGAGGGGGATAGCTGTAAATAGAAGGAACCCACGAGAGAACCAAATGTGACGAAAACAACCGGAAAAAGAAAAAGAAACAGTACTACCCACTGTGCTTGTAGTAGTAGTTGTTGTTTGTTGTTGTTGTTGTTGTTGTTTGTTGTTCCTATTGTTAGTGTTGTTAAGTCTCAATGGCATTTCTACTTGACTTTTTTTTTCTTTTTCTTTTTCTTTTTTATTTTTTTTATTTTTTTTTAGTTTTCTTCAACACATCTGCTTTTCTCCCAGTGCCATTACCACATTTGTATCACTATCAGTCACTAGTGTACTCCTGTTCCCTGTTCCACTTCTATTTCAGTCTTTTCTTCCTCCTCCTGAGCCTCTGAATATACACCAGCCATGACCACTGTTTCTCGAGAAGAAATCTTAGCATCGTACCCCCAAGTCAACGCTCCTAGCCAGCAAACGGGATACACGTCCAACTTGACAGAACAACAAAAGGAAACCCTCGCCGAGTTGCGTAAACAGTTGGAGGAACTTGGATACGAAGATAGACTAGACACGCCATGTTTATTGCGTTTCCTCAGAGCGAGGAAATTCGACTTGGAAAGAACCAAGGAGATGTTTATCAACTGCGAGAAGTGGAGAGAAGAGTTTGGTGTCAACACCATCTTGCAGGATTTCCATTATGAAGAAAAGCCCATTGTCGCTAGTATGTACCCGCAATACTACCACAAGACCGATAAGGACGGTAGACCGGTGTACTTTGAAGAGTTGGGCAAGGTTGATTTGTACCAAATGCTCAAAATCACCACCCAGGAAAGAATGCTCAAGAACTTGGTGTGGGAGTACGAGTCGATGGTGGAGTACCGGTTGCCAGCGTGCTCAAGAAAGGCAGGCTACTTGGTAGAAACCTCGTGCAGTATTTTGGACTTGAAGGGTATCTCCATCAGCTCTGCTTACAGTGTCATTGGCTACGTGAAGGAGGCTTCCAAAATTGGCCAGGATTACTACCCGGAAAGAATGGGCAAGTTCTACTTAATCAATGCTCCATTTGGGTTCTCGACTGCATTCAAGTTGTTCAAGCCCTTCTTGGACCCGGTTACCGTAGAGAAGATTTTTATCTTGGGTTCAACCTACCAGAAGGAGTTGTTGAAGCAAATTCCGGCAGAAAATTTACCTGCTAAATTTGGCGGGAAATCCACCAGCACCGATACCGAAGTGTTGTTGAATGACGTTGGACCCTGGAGAGAAACTGACTTTATTGGCCCCGAAGGCGAAGCACCAAGGTCCTTCCAGCTATAGATTGATTTTACGTTAGCACAGGATTGATGTTTTTTATTTTGTTGTGGTGGTGGTGGTGGTGGTGGGAATACCATTCCTTATACGGGGGAGGAGATCCGTGGGAATGACACCCACTTGATAGAAACAAGAATGGACAATACATAAGGTTGTCCTTTCTTATATATAGTTTACGCGTAATATTCTGTTCTGTTTTCTTGTTCTGTTGTTGTTTAATATACCATAGCTTTTACTGAGTGTGTCGTATAGATGGAGATAATACAGCAAGGTTACAAGTTCGAGTCATACCATCAGCACCAAAAATAAAATAAAATAAAATAAAAATAAAAAAACAGGAACCTCTCCGTGTCCCCCGGGGTAAACGGGATGTAGAATCATCGTATTCTTTGTCTATATACGCGATTGTAGCATTGTATCAAACAATACCATACCATACAACCCTGTAATTACACTCCTTTGTATTTTTTTGGGGCAATGGTAGCAAAAAAAAAAAAGGGGGAGTGCCAAAGAAGAAAAAAAATATCTTTTGCAATTTGCGGCAATTATAAGTACGGAAATCAATGGATCAACTTGATGGTACTTTTCTTTCGGGATGGGATTAAACGTTTTTGAGATTAATCATCTTTGCGATTAAACGTTTTTGACATTAATCATCTTTGTGGCAGTGACCTTTTCTGACCTCTTGAAAAGCTCTGAAAATGACCATCGATACAGTCATCCTCGACAAATGCGGTTCTCTTGAATCAGCCCACCACTCCTCAGCGTCTATATTGGCAGCAACAACCACCACCACGGACTCGTCGGTGTCCATATCGGTGGCGTCCAACAAGCTGCCACAGTCACCCTCTCAAAGACCCTACAGAGTTAAACTGTATTCTCGCTACTTCTCCCCCAATGAACCGGGAAACACCAACCAGTTTGACTATATTGACAACCCATTCTACTATATCGGCGAGAATCTCCATATGCCCGACGACAAGACGGTTCTGGCCCTGAAAATGTGCCACAAGAAAACCTGGATGCAGGTGTTCAACGAAAGCGGCCTCATCTTGGCCATAATGGCCTTTGTTCTCATCCTATGTGGGGCAGTGGCGTTTGTGATTATGGCCAATATAGTGCTAAACGACCCCATCAGAAACGGCTTGAAGGAGGAAAAGCTATCCAGCCACCAGTTCCCATCGTTTCGGGCACTTAGAACGTCGTTGATAGACCCCGATACTCCATCGCAAGCACTTGCAGGGCCTGGGGACTGGGAACTCGTATTTTCAGACGAGTTTAACGTGGAGAACAGAACCTTCCATGACGGGGACGACCAGTTCTTTACTGCTGTCGATATCCACTACCAGGCCACACGTGACTTGGAGTACTTCTTGCCTCAGATGGTGCAAACTAGAAACGGAAGTCTCGAAATCACCTTCGATAAGCACAACCACCGGGGGTTGGAGTACATATCGGGCATGGTGCAGACGTGGAATAAGCTATGCTTCAATAAACACGCCCGGGTGGAGATCAGGGCCAAAATACCCCACCAGGTCAATCACGGGCTCTGGCCCGCGGCATGGACATTAGGGAACTTGGCACGGCCGGGGTACTTGGCCACCAGCGACGGCATTTGGCCCTATACGTATGATGAGTGTGACAGCGGCATTAATGTCAACCAGTCCTCACCCCATAATGGCATGTCCTATTTACCCGGACAGAGACTAAGCAAGTGTACGTGCTATGGAGAAGACCACCCTAGCATCGGCAAAGGCCGCGGGGCCCCCGAGATTGATATTATTGAAGGACTCTACCAAAATGGTGGCTACTGGGCCGTTCAAACCGCCCAGGTGGCTCCATTTGACCAGTGGTGGCAACCAGACTACGATTACATCGTTGTCGATAGCAACGAGACGTTGAGAAGTGAGAATGTAGGTAATCCGTTCCAGGAGTCGATTTCCATGACCACGCCGATGGTTCCTGAAGTATTCCAAACGTATGTCATGGAGTATAAGAGCCAGGGTTATAATGACAGCTATATTCGCTTTGAAATCGACGGTACGTCCATCTTTACCGTGCACGGCCAGGCGTTGCGTCCCAACGAAAATATTGGCTGGAGACAGGTGACGCCAGAACCAATGTCGGTGATACTCAATATGGGGTTGTCGACGCTATGGAATCCCCAATTGGATGTGGGGCACTTGCTGCTTCCAGCGACATTTTCTATAGACTATATAAGAATATACCAGCCAAACGGGGCTGGGGAGATGACATGTGACCCGGACGAGTACCCCACTGCCGAGTATATTGACTCGCACTGGTCTGCCTATGAAAACCCCCAGTTGACGAGCTGGAAAATGGCTGGTTTTGGAACACCCAGGAACTCACTCATTAATGGGTGCAAATCTCCACTGTGAAGTTGCAGAGCAGAGAAATGAAGAGGAAAGTTATAGTTTACTCGGTACAGATTCTTATTACAACTATGTAGACCCCACAGCTATGTAGACCCCACAACCCTCTCTCGTATATCCAGTTAATATGTACTCACTTTTTCTCCATCTTTTAATCCATCTCAGTCAAAGCCACCAAATATTTTTTTTTTCACCTTTTACTCCTGGCTTGTTCTACACATTTAATCTAAAGGTACCCTCCTCACTCCGCTTCGATGTTTGTTCATCTTGTCTGTCTCTGGTGGCTGCTTGTTATCGCCGCTGTTTGGGCGGGAGAGACACATACATTTATCTGGGACGTTGCCTGGGTGACGGCAAACCCCGATGGCTTACATGAACGTCG
This sequence comes from Intestinozyma alai, assembly GCA_030572135.1. Classification (NCBI taxonomy): domain Eukaryota; kingdom Fungi; phylum Ascomycota; class Pichiomycetes; order Serinales; family Debaryomycetaceae; genus Intestinozyma; species Intestinozyma alai. The sequence continues at coordinate 18,454 of JAJLZI010000015.1, read as the reverse complement.
TATGATTGGCATCAATGGACAGTGGCCATTACCCACTATCAGAGTCAAACAACACGATAGGGTCATCCTTAACCTCACCAATAGTCTTGGTGATAGGAATATGCTGATTCATATACACGGGCTTTTCCAACGTGGATATGCTGCCCACGATGGTCCTGAGATGGTGACGCAGTGTCCCATTCCTCCAGGAGAGACATTTATCCATGATTTCAATGTCGGTAACCAGAGTGGTACCTTCTGGTACCATTCACACACTGGGTCCCAGTACGGTGATGGTTTGCGAGGTTTATTTATTATTGAAAAAGAAGACTTCCCCCACAAGTATGACGAAGAAGTATTGTTAACTGTTGGGGACCACTACCACTTGGAATCCACCGCAATTATGAAATCGTTCAAGACCCGGTTTAATCCTACTGGTGCCGAGCCAATACCACAAAACAGTCTATTTAACGAGACGAGAAATGTGTCCTGGAGCGTAGCTCCTGATACAACCTATTTAGTGAGGATTGCCAATATTGGACTATTTGTTTCTCAGTACTTGTACATTGAGGACCATACTTTCACCATCGTGGAAATCGATGGGGTGTTGGTTGAGCCCAACGAGGTTGACCACTTGTATATAACGGTGGCTCAGCGGTATACGGTGTTGGTGAAAACCAAATCAGGAAAAGGGCAAGGAAACTTCAGATTTATCAACGTTTTGGATCGAGAAATGTTAGACTATGTGCCACCGGATTTGTCGCTTGTGTCGACAAACTGGGTAGTTTATGATGAGAAGAAGCCAGTGCCAGCACCATTACCATTTGACAAATTTGATGAGGTTTTGGAGCCATTAACTAGCTATGACGACTTTGATTTTAAGCCGTTGAAGAAGGTGCCATTGTTGCCTGACCCAGACACGCAAATCCAGGTGACGTTTTCTATGGAGATGTTGGGCGATGGTGTAACCTATGCATTCTTTAACGGCAAGACGTATACCCCGCCAAAAGTGCCTACGTTGTATACGGTTTTATCTGGCGGTGATTTGGTGTACAATCCAGCCATTTACGGATCCAATACAAACTCGTTTGTAGTGCACGGCGGTGAGGTGGTTGAGATTGTGTTGAACAACCACGACGCGGGGAAACACCCGTTCCACTTGCACGGACATACGTTCCAGTTGATATCGAGATTTGGTACCGACGACGAGGACAACCCCATCGACTTTGATCCCAATAATACCACCATGACCAACTATCCCAAGTATCCTATGATGAGAGACACCGTCCAGGTGGACCCTAATGGGTTTATTGTTTTGCGGTTCAAGGCCGATAACCCCGGGGTGTGGTTCTTGCACTGCCACTTGGACTGGCACCTAGAACAAGGGTTGGCACTACTCATCATCGAGGCACCAGACCGACTCCAAGCCGAGCAAGGGACATTACCCGAGAACCATATTCGTGTGTGCCGATCGGCGGGAGTTGCCTATTTGGGAAATGCCGCTGGAAACGCGGAAAATATCTTGGACTTGGAGGGGGAAAACATTCAGACGGCGCCACTTCCGTTGGGGTTCACTCTCAAGGGGTACATTGCCATGGCGGTGTGTTCGGCGTTTGCCCTTTATGGGTTGATGAGTATTTACAAGTATGGTATGGAAGATGTCAGCAAGGATAACTCGGTGATTGTTATTGAAAAGTTGTATGCCATTCTCAACCAGGGTGACGGGGAGTAGGTGGGGTTGTATATATGTGTATGTCTATTTATGTCTATCTATATATGTCTGTCTATGTCTGTCTATGTCTGTCTATGTCTGTCTATTCCTCTATACCCTCGCTTAGTATATACAAAAACAAGCAAAGCTTTTTTTTTACCTCGGTCGCTCGCTTAGACTTACCCCCCAGTCAAATCGTCCTCCCCTTCAACTTGGCAACCCCCATCACGTACAGCTGCTAGTATAAGTAGACTCTTGGATCTGGGTTCTACTTGGGAAAAACAAGCTAGACAAAGACAAGCATGACCAGATTTGTAGTTGTAGGGTACGTATCGCTTCATTATGTTGACAGATGTTTCCTTGGCCAGATCTACTAACACATGAAACCACAGCTCAGGAATCATTGGCTTGTACACGACATTCAGTCTTATTGAAAAGGGGATCTCCCCGCATGACATCACCATTGTAGCCGAGTACATGCCAGGAGATGAATCCATAAACTATACGTCTCCATATGCTGGAGGAAATTTTTCTTGTATTACTGGTGATGATCCCGACACTCTTGAGTACGACAGGTACACCTACGTAAATGTGAAACGGGTCCAGCGAGCTATAGGCGGCAAAGAACAAGGGTTGGATAGGTACATGTCTACTGAGTTCTGGGATAAAAAGCCATCACACGCTAAGATTGCGTCGCTTTCTAGCTATTTAGAAAACTATGAGGAGGTGCCCCAGCACCAATTGCCTGTAGGGGTGGAATTTGGTATTAGGTTTCTCTCGTGGAATTTCAACTGTCCCAAATTCTTGATGAATTTTCGGGCATATTTAGAGGGCCAGGGAGTGGGGTTTGTCAAGAAGAGGTTGACCCACATTGTTCAGGCTTATATTTCCGGGGAGACGAAAACCGTCATCAATTGCTGTGGCATTGGGGCACGGTCGCTTGGTGGGGTTGAAGACAAAAATGTGTACCCCACGAGGGGCCAAGTGGTTGTGGTTAAAGCTCCGCATATCATGGAGAATATGATGAGATGGGGTGACGACTATGCCACGTATATCATCAAGAGACCTTACTCGCACGACCAGTTGATCTTGGGGGGGTTTGTCCAGAAGGATAACTGGTCGCCAGATACTTATAAGAGCGAGAGCGACGATATTTTGGCGAGAACTACCGAATTGTTGCCGAGGATCTTGTGTGATAATCCTGGTGGCAGTTCGGTTTCCGATTTGGAAGTTGTCCGAGTGGTTGCCGGGTTACGGCCATCACGGCATGGAGGGGCCAGGATCGAGAAGGAACGGTACGATGAGGGTAAGGTTTTGATTCACAACTATGGGGCCAGCGGATATGGCTACCAGGCCGGGCTTGGGATGGCGCACCGGGCGGCGACGTTGGCTGTGGAAAGAAGCAAGTTGTAGTGGGGTTAGAGGGGTTAGAGAGATTATAGTGTAGACTGACGCTAGAAGTATATAATGTCAAGATATGTAGTTTCTAAGTAAGCAGCAGTAGTTTATAATAGCCCTTCTATGAACTTTTACCCTCCCATAGTCCACCATATCCCCCACGCCATTGTTTCCTCCACCAGCTTTGTAAGAGAAAAATAACTTCCTGTCGTGTAGTGACATAAAATCTTTTTGTGTCACTACACGACGAGTTCCATCTCTGTAGAATCTCAGGTTTTAAGATCTCAAAGGAGTTGGTGGGTTGAAGTAAATCTCTTTTATGGTTATAATCCAGTACTATAGTGGACCTACCGGAACAGGTACTTATCTGAGATAGGCCTAAGCTATTCAGATCAAATCTAAAAGACTTTCTGAATTCCTGTAAAAACACGATCTTATTTATTCCGTTCTTTCCTCGAATATGCTTGAGTAAAAGAACTATACAAATTTACGTATTTTAGGAGATTTGGTCCAGTTTTATACCAATCCTTGATTCCCTTAATCTCCTATTTCCATAATATTACTAATTTAATAGGAATGTTCTCAATATACCGTCATAATTTATTTATGGTCGTTTCCTCTTATTATCCAGAACACGACTCTACTCCGTCAATGTCGCACATATCGGTAAATCGCCAGAAATGTCACTTTCGACATTACTATGCGACATCCCCTCCCCAAAAAAAAGACAGAACGGAAAACAGAATGCGATAAGACTACACTCAGGCTCTAGGACCAACTTAAGCTATCACTATATCCTCCTCCTTCCCACAGGATAGTTTACCCAGCCCGCAGACATGTCACAGCTATTTGAATGGGCGTTTGGGAAAAAACTCACCCCCCAGGAACGGCTTCGAAAGAACCAGCGGGCACTCGAAAAGACCCAACGAGAACTATCCCGTGAAGTCACCAAGCTCCAACAACAGGAAAAGAAACTAATCAGCGACATTAAGAAATCGGCCAAGCTGGGCCAGATATCTAGTGCTAAGATCCAAGCCAAGGACTTGATTCGAACCAAATCGTACATTTCCAAGTTTAACTCCATGAAGGCACAGTTGCAGGCGATCTCGTTACGGATCCAGAGCGTTAGGTCTAACCAGCAGATGGCTATGTCGATGAGGGATGCAACCAGATTGTTGTCAGGGATGAATAGATCGATGAATTTGCCCCAGTTGTCGCGTATAGCGCAAGAGTTTGCCAAGGAGAACGATTTGATGGACCAGAAACAAGAGTTTATGGACGACGCCATCGACGACGCCATGGCTATGGACGAGGATGAGTTGGGAGAAGAAGAGCAGATTGACGAAATCTTGGGTAAGGTTTTGGATGAAATCGGAGTTGACTTGAACACCTCGTTGAAGGATACACCTAATGTGATTCATGGTGGTGCTGAAACCGAATCCAATGGCCGGGTATTAGAGGCGGTGGGTGCAGGAGGTGGTCCTGGACCAGCACCTTCCACTGACGACGATGATTTACAAGCTCGTTTAGACAGTTTGAAAAAGTAGCAGTTGTAGACGGTGATGGTAATATCTACTGGTTCTGTATAAGTATCTAAAAACAAAGAAGAAAAAAAAAAAGTCTAGTGAATATACCCTTTTTCAAGAAGGTAATCTATAATTACTTCGGCAGCTTCTTCGACAGATACGCTATCGTCATTGACCAAATGGATCTCGGGGCTTTCTGGAGCCTCGTATGGAGCACTAATACCGGTGAACTCTTTGATGATCCCTTCTCTTGCCTTTTTGTATAAGCCCTTGGGGTCTCTCTTTTCGGCGATTTCAATCGGAACGTCAACAAACACCTCGACAAAGGGCAAGTTATCCTTTTTGTGTAATTCCCGGGCCAACTGTCTATCGGCCTTATAAGGGCTGATGAACGAGGTCAAGGTTACGCAGCAGGAATCGCTGAAGAGCTTGGCCACCTCGGAGATTCTTCTAATGTTTTCGTTTCTGTCGCTTTCGCTAAACCCCAAATCCTTGTTCAACCCGAACCGGACATTGTCACCGTCTAACCTGTAGGCGTTTAATCCTCGGGCCAAAATAGACTGCTCCAAAGCGCAGGCAATGGTGGACTTACCACTGGCAGATAACCCAGTCAACCAAACAGTTACACCCTGTTGTTTTCTTAATTGCGACCTTTCGGCGTGGGTCAAGTTGGCGTGCCAGGTAATATTCGTAGCCATTGTATTCAGCGTCGGTCTGTTATCTCTAAAGAAGAACTGTGGCAAGTATGGTGGAATATAGGGCCCATTCAACAGGAACTATGAAAAATTGCAAACAAAAAAAAAAAAAAACCGGCACAAGCACATTCGGTGAATCCGGTTATCTCATAGCACGTGACATCGTGAAAAACCCAAATCTGCGACATGCGACATCTGACATGCGACATCTCAAAATACCCCCAAGCTAAAAAAAATCCAACTGAGAAAAAAAAAATTTTCCCATTGGGAGTTGGAAAGACACTATAGTGGTAGGAACAGCAGATAAGACAAGCACCCCCCGTCAGCCCAACTCCAGCTTCTCATACGATGTACTACGAATTGTTTGCCATAGCGCGTATAACGGACCCGCTCAAAAGTAATAAAGAAGCGACCAGAATCGCGTCAACTATAGGCAAGTTGATCCTTAACAATAGAGGAGTCATTAGAGATATAACCAGTCTTGGGGCCAGACCGTTACCGAAAATCATCTCCAAGGACCAGGAAAGACATTTCCAGGGCTACAACTTTGTCATGGGATTTGATGTGTCGGCCAATGTCCAGGCCCAGTTGTTGAGGACCTTAAGAAAGGACCCCCGTATTTTGCGGGCCAGCATTATGAAGCACGATTTGAACCCGCTGATGAATCCGGGTAATTCTGTTGAACAGGCATTGCATGCTGTGGCGAAGTCGTAATGGGGAAGGCCTCTTTTGTGTGTGTGGGTGATGTTATTTGGGGCAGGAATTGGTGATCACAAATCAGGTCATGTATGTGGATATATATGTAGACGTACTTTGTAAATACAACTAAGAAAAAAGAAGAAGAAAAAAAAACCGGCAAGGCACTGAATAGTTTGATTACAGGGTGATGGGGAGTTGCCTATGCTTAGAATATTCCCCGTACCGTCTTTCCCGCAATATCAGGAGATAATTATTTCTCGTTCCAGAAAACCACGTAGAATCGCTTGTTCTGGTGCATGCCAGGGAAAAGGGACTATGAGACAATGGCGATCTTCAGGAGTTCCGAAACCAAATCCCGAATAAGAATTAAGGTTGATCTCTGCTGACCATATGTTTTTCGGAGAGGGACAAGATAAAACTTTAACCATAATCGTCGTGGTTTCCTAATTGGGAACAATTACTGTCAGAACCAAAACATTCACTAATGTTTTATTCTTGTCTTTGTTCTCTATTTTTATTGGGGAGAGAGAAAGAGAGGCCTCTTTCTTGGTTTTTTTTTGCTGGTTGTGATTATGGGGCGAAGGCGATATGGAAACTGGGTCAGCTTCATTGGGTGACAACTACAGAAGTAGCTCGCCATACATTAGAAAAGAAAAGAGAAACAACAAAAAAAAAAAAAGAAAGCCAAATACAACTTTAAAACTTGAACTCATAGGGTAAAAACGGAACAGGTTCACCTGTGAATTATATTTATCATCCCATCTTTCCTTTCTATTTAACATTTCCTATTTGGACATTTGATTATAGCTGTCAAATTTATTTTGGTTACTCTTACTTTGTGTTGGTGTAAGTATACTCATCATTAAGGGTACCCACCACAAGACAACCAAAGCGGTTTCATAGGCCCATTTTTTTTTGTTTGTGTCTGATTGAGAGAAGCCAAAAAAAAAAAAAACGGGAAAAAAGTAAACAAACCACGTTCGTTCGTCCAGATTCACACTTGAGCTAAAAAGTTGGTGAACTGTTTTAGTAGGAAATTTTTATCAAGTCACATACTCTATCTCTCTCCTGGTGAAGACTTTTCTTTTACACCTGGGAAGTTAATAGTTCGTGACGAACCTGGGCAAAAGAAAACCGAAACCAGTCAGAAACGGGGTTCGGGTTCGGGATCGGAAGCAAAACCTTATAATTTTTTTTTTGTACAAGTGGTGCTTTCGAAGAGTAACTATTAACCATCCCCATTTATAAACAACTACAACTTCACCAAATTCATCAGAGGAAGGAGGGAGGTAGGAAGAGAGAGAGAGAGAGAGAGAAAAAAAGGGAACGCACATTTAACGTTTTAGTTTTTTTTGTTGTTGTTGGTTACTTCTTTTTATTTGAGGGGTGACTGATATCATTACTGGTGTACATAGCTTGTAGTGAAGTGTTGTGGTTCTCATCGCTGGTCTGGACCAAGGAGACGGCTTGTCGCGTTCCACTATGACAGATTATCTTTCTATGAAGGAGAATACGACCGATGTTACATCCAAACATGACCCTGTTTGCCTAGGGACATGCTCGCCCCAAAAGACGCTAAGACCGTTGGGGGCCAGCAGTTCCAGCAACTCCCCGAAACGATTGAGTGTCCGAAAGAGACACCATGTGACTGCCTCCAGTAACGGGTCTGCTGAGTCTGCATCGTCGTCGCTAACCACCACGCCCACTCCTCCCACAAACTTGCAGGATGATTACCTCGTGTTGGAGCGGCAGTTTGCCGACTCCCTCTTGAAGTACAATGCTCTCCGGCTTGAGAATCTGCGTTTGGAGGAGACGTTGAACGCTAAACTGGACCAGGTGGAATTGCTACAGGAGCAGGTTACGCGGTATGAGCAGTGCTTGAAGGATTACGAGTTTGAAGAACGCCGAAATCAGGAGTTATTCGAAAAACAGATCCTGTTGTATAAGGACCGCGTGCAGGAACTAGAACTCAAGATTGGCACGTTGGTTGCCGAGTTGAAAACCACGCAAATTGATCTGAGCCGGGCCGCTAGCCACGAAAATGACGACCTTGCACAAAAGTACCAGGAATTGTCCCATGCGTATAAGCTTTTGGAGGCGAACTTTGAATTGGAAATGAACTCCAAGTCGGTGCTAGTGCAGCAGCTCGAGTTGCTTACGCACGAGAAAGATGAGTTGCTGAAGCAGATTGAGGCGGGGTCGTTGGTGAGGCGAAAATCGCACGAAGGCATGGGTATTTCTAACGGGTCGTTGATGAACCCAAACATACACACGATGAATAATATAAGTACGGACGAGGAGGAGGAAGATCTCTTGCATCTGAATGGGGGATATATCTTAGATGACATGATTGTTGACCATTCTTCCCCGGTCAAGTGGGAGTCTGAGGGTATAGAAGTGACGGGTGATTTTGTGTTTCCCTCGGCAGCAGCACCCCACTTGTTGTCACCACCAAACGCAACCCCCAACTCATCGGCGCCCCATTCAGCCCCCCACTCGGTGCCGCTTTCGGCACCACTTTCGGCGCCATTTGAAACCCCGGAGATGGTGAGTAGCCAGGCATTCCCGCCCTCTCCGGATCCAATATCAAAGGAACGGAAAAGACAGTCGTTGCCGGTGCACTTTAAGCAAATGCACCATATTGATGAAGGGCAGGAATTTGTATTGTCCCCATTCAAACTCACGCCAATGTCCGACAGCGGCGTTGATGTGCACCGGACCTCCCCGACAAAAACCAGGCGACACGCCAAAACCAGACTGAACCACACGCGCTTCAACAGTCACGATCTTGTTCCGATTATGGTTGAATTCGAGGAGGTGAACAAACGGAGCACGTCCATGCCGCTGAAAACGGGCGGCTTGAATGAAGAGGCGAGTGAAGAAGGAGTGGAGCTCCGCAAACAGGCGTTTAATGCGTTGAGTGGGAACGAGTGCGACCACCACACAGAGTCGTACATTGCCTTATCGTCGAAACGGTCAAGCTTGATACCAGAGGAGAAGACGAATCAAGAGATAACCAAACTTCGATTTGAGTTGAATTCGCTAAAGCTTCACAATGAAAAACTATTATCCTACATTGGCTTTGAGCTCCAAAAACAGAAACGAAATATCAAGCGGCTAAGCAAACGGCAGTCGTCCCGGTCCTTGCGCGTAGCTCCACAGAAGAAAATTGAGTACTCTGATGCGAAATTGATTGAAACGTCCAGGAACGTGTTGATCAACAAGAAACGGGTGCTAAGGTCCGTGTCCATAAACACGATACTATCAGGGAACGGCGACCGGCACTGTCAAGAGTTTGTTGGTGACGACGAGCAAGGAAATAGCATGCTTAATAAAATCGGGTTGTGGAAATCGCGGTGGGCCTATGCAAGTCCCAGGAGTGTGCGAGGAAGTGGCCAATACGAATACACCGAAATCGACAACGACAATTATGACGATGACGACGACAACAACAACGACGACGACGAGGACGATCTTGACGACCGTGTTCATGAGATTCTTGGGATCAAGACGGGTGACCCGAGCAGGAATGGGCAGAGAAGAGTAAAGAAGTACTCGTCGGAAATATTTTTCAAGCACGACTTGGATGATATATCGAGCGAAGAAGATAGCAACCAAGACAGTTGGCTGGAGGAGGTTACGGGCGATGACGGGCCTTCTGTGGAGAAGGGCGCGGGTATGTTTAAGCAGATCCAGTATTTGGTAATGGGAAACAACAGCAATAGGGGCAAGAGCCAAAGAGGCAAGAAGGAAGACCAGCGTTTGGTGGACGATGGACTAGCCTTTAAATTCTTGGCAGTTGCCGTGGGTATAGCAATTCTTGGGTTGAAGTTGACGCCCCAGCACGGTAATTATCCGCACGTGCTGTCCTCGTAGGTTGGGGGAGGGGGGTGTACAACTAATTGAAATGTGTTAATGCGATGTAAATTACGAGAGTATAGATCTTCTGGCTGTAATAAATACTACTATAATGATAATTACAATTGAATTATGAATGCAAGAACAATATCCGTTTCCGGATCTGTGGGTGGGGCCATTTTTGTGGTTTTCCCATACTAGAGATTTAACGGCGGACTTTATTAAGATCTCATGCCGCGGTACCTTTTCAGAAAAAAAAATTCAATAAAAAATAAAGAGACAAAAAATAAAGAGACAAAAAATAAAATGAATACAAAAAATATAGAATACAAAAAACAATGCAAAGAAATAAACAAGCCCAAAAAGTGGTTCCACTTTGCGGCATTTAACTTTCAAGCAAGTAAATCCGTATATCCACTGCTCTTGCCCTATACTTGAAACCGAAATGCCATATATAGTCCGGCTATGAACCCCGGACTGGGATTGAGTATAAGTGGTTTAGGAATTGGGAACTTTTTTGTTGTTTTTTTTTGCACGGAACCTGGCGTCTTTTTATTTATTAACTTGAATAAGTTTTGCATACCTTGTACACTCTTGTTAAGGTGCTCTGGAACAAGTATCGGTATCCTCATACAAAAGGAGACACACCAGCAATAGCTTACAAACAACAACAATTCTGCCATGGCACTTCGAGATTATCTATATGCAAAACACATCAATGACCCCACTATAGCAGCAAGGATCAATTGCGTCCAACCCCAGGACGAGGCTGCTGCAACCGCGTTGAGGACGGCCCGGTTGGAAACTGATTATACCCTAGCACGTGAGCCGGTTGTAGAATTCCTCTCTGACGATGTCAAGCGCTTGCACTTGCTAGATTCCAGTTCGGGCGTAAATGCAGACAGCTGTAAGAAGTGTGAGACCTGTACTTGTAAAATTACCCAGAAAAACAGACACGATAACTCTACCCAGCCAGCTCTACATGTGGAGGTTGGAGAGTGAGGACTTTCAAAGGATTGCGGGGTTATGGGAGGGGGCTGTGTGGTGGATGTCATTTCCGCTACTATTCTGAGCTTATAGGTGGGTTTGTTCATGGTGGGTTTGTTCATGGTGGGTTTGTTCATGGTGGGTTTGTTCATGGTGGGTTTGTTCATGGTGGGTTAACGGTGATAATGCTGGGCTAATAGCGGGTTAATGGTGGATATACGAAAACATAGATACTGGTCATTTCTACGGCCCTGGTTTTTATCTGTGGCTAAAACCAAATGAAATGACTATGCTTCACTGCAAACCATTTGGAATTGATGGATAACTTTAATTAGCTATATAGATTAATAATACAATAGGAGAAAGACTGGTCTTGCTCCCGATACTCACTTTTTATTTATCCTCAATCCTTTCCCAGGTACCTGGCTTCCACTCTTCCCCATTCTCCATACAGCATCGTTGAATGTGCCTTGTCCCTGCATCAACGGTATGCTGGGCCCGTTTATTGAGCGCATAAGCATCTCATCTATATTCAGTTGTAACTGCTGCGACTGTGGTGGTGGTGGCGGCGCTGCTGCTGGCGGTGGTGGTTGTTGTTGTTGGTGGTGGCGGTCCTGGACCCCCTGGTGCACCAGCGACTGCGCAATGTCCAAAGATGGTTGGTTCAAGATTTGGATATTCTGGTCCTGCTTGGGGATTGGCACTGGGAGGGTGGGAGGACGGTGTTGGCGGTGGGGCAAGGTTTGTTGTTGGTTCAATGACCGCGGAACCATCAATGGACTACCGGAATGGGTCTGGAGTAGTGACGACTGTGAAGGGAATGTGCTTGAGGGACTTGGCGACGATAGTGATGGGGATAGCAATAGGTTGGCAGGTTGACTCTTCTGTTGGTACTGGTGTCGCTGGAGCATGTGGTTTCTGATTGGGCGCTGTAAGCGATGCTGGGAAAAGTCTGGATGCTGGTGGTGGTGGTGCAGGTTTTGTTGGTGCAGGTTTTGCTGGTGAAGGTTTTGTTGCTGTAGCTGCTGCTGCTGCTGCTGGAACTGGTTATCTTTTTGACCTCCCAGTTCGTGTGGCTTTTCTTGTCTTTGGTGAATAATGTCGTGGCTGCTGGACGTTTGGCGCTGCTGCTGCTGCTGTTCCTGGTGCTGCTGCTGCGGCTCCTGCGGCTCCTGCTGCCTCGACCGCTTATTGATTATCCGCTCATTACTAAACGACTCCTTGAACTCTTGAAATATCTTCACCGTTTGGGGATACTCGTACTGGTGCACACTAAAGAACCTATCCGCCAATCCATATATAAACCTCTCCATATCCTCGGCAGCTATCCGCTTGACCAGATCACCCAGGTCTTTATGCGACGTTCCAGACGGTGAGACTTTTCTACGTAAACCATCATATGGAGAATGCACACTTCTGGCCGACAAGGGGGTATCATTTAAATTACGGGATTCTGGTGACTCGGAAGCTACCGACTGTGATGTTCTTTGCGCATCATACGAGTTTCGTGCCTGTTTCTGGTACTCCCCGTTGGCCTCGGCAAACACGTGGTTTCCTTTTCTTCGTTTGGTGTGGTTTGGCTGGGAATTGGTGCTATCATGCACTGGGAGTTTCTCTATTTGCTTCCTCTGGTCTGGTTGATATATGTGACTATGTGGATGACTTTGGGTGGTTAGTGACTGATTTTGGGTGGTCATTGACTGTACAAGTTGCTGTGAGCGACCTGCACTGGACAAACCAAAGCTCGGCATTCCCATTGCTGCTGCTGCGGTGGTGGTGGTGGAAAAGCTTAACCCTTGCTGGGGCTGGAACTGGTTTCGCGATACCGACGGTTTACTTGTGTCTGCATTGGGAATTAACGCATAGGACGGCTCTTCAAGGTTGGTTTCCGAGCCAAATTCCATCCGCTTAGGGTTATGTGGTTGTGGACGTGAAGCTGGTGCAATCTCGGGAGAAACACCATTCTTGGTTCGGGCTGCTCCGTCTATAGCCGCGGTGTTTCCTGACATGCCAATAAACGACGGATCGTAGCTTTCAGTGGCTGGTGCTGCATTCAGCCGGTCTAATGAACTGAACTGGCTGGTTGGGCCATTGGTGTCTCGTGTAACGTTGTTGTCCAACTCAGCTGGTGCCGCATCTATACGTTTCTCGGTATCTTCTCTCGGTGGCCGTTTTTTGCTGAGTCCGTGTCTTTTCTTGAACAGACTGACCCAGCCATGGCTGAACCCATTTAGTCGTTTGGGGTTGTCGACTCCGTAGCGGTGTGCGTATATAGTCCAATGTTCTCGTAGTATAGACTCGGTAATTGGTTCATTTCGTTCGAGTCTTGTTTTCACTAGTAAATCCATGGCCTTGTTGATGGTCTCGTACTTGTACAGCGAGCGACGTTTGCTGTTTTTGGAAAATGGGGTCCCGTCGCTTTTGTATCGGAGCCGTAGTTCGCTTTCGATCTTGAGCCATTCGCTTAGCGACGACGTGGATATGCAGAATTCATCTTTGAACTGGTCAACCGTGGCCAGCTGGGGTCGGTTTGATTGGTGGTAGAAGTCAAGAACCTGTATTTTCTGCAGAAGAGAAGCTCGGGGGAGCTTACTTTTCGCCATGGCGAGTATGTGACGGTGTCGGGGGGGGGATATAAGAAGATGTTTGGAACACAATTAATAGTACACAAATAGAGAATACACAACTACAGCTGGTCTGATCCAGGGCATGGGACTAAAAAAAAAAATTACACTACAGATAAAATGGACTGAGAATAATGGGACAAGAAAATAATAACCTCAACTTGATGAGACGAGTTTAAAGCTGGTAATGGTGTTATACTTGACAGGTGAACGGATACGTCATTGTTTGTCACCAATGAAAAATCTACCACCCCCAAATACACAATACACTATCATCACAGCATTCTGGGTAAGGAAGCGTACATATACCAACTGTGCTTTGATTGAGGGGGAGGAGCAGCGGAAAAAATGTACCACAAGAAAAGACCAGAAATGATTAGAGAGAGAGAGAGAGAGAAAAAAAAAGGGCGGGTGGTAGTGGTTTGTATATACAACTGGTAGATACTGGGGACACTAATAATCAAGGAAAGGATACTCGATGATGGAAGACGGACTAAACGAATAAGTACATTGTATATATTTATTCTTGTAATTAAGCTACAAAAAAAAACACCAATACATGGAGAGAGCAAAGACATCTCAGGAAAAAGGAACCTTAGTGGCCAGTTCTGGAAACCTTGTCCAAAACAGACTCATAGGCAACTTCAGAGAAATCCGTGCCCTGGACATCGGCAGCAACACCGTTCAATGCTCTTCTCAAGGCATCTTTGGATGCAGCGTAAACCATCTTGGATCTGACTGCAGCGGTGTCTGGAGACCAGGTGAAGAAAACAATCTTTGATCTCTTGCCTTCACCACCGCCGATTTCGTACTCAAAATCGTAAACTGCATATCTACACTCGTTTTCTGGCAACTTTTCTACAAACGCATCGTAATCCTGTTCGGTGGAGGTGGATTCCACAACAATCTCCGTCTTGGCATCATTCAAGGCGTAGAGGATAAACTTGTACTTCTTTCCCAATTTCAACTCGTTGAATGCGGTCAATGACTCGTCTGCAACGGCAACACTACAAAAAAAACACCCCGTTAGTATATATATACACGATTTTAGAGGAGGAAACGTGCAATCCTGAATATCGGACGCGACATTCCTACACAGGTCCGACCGACCAACCCGTGGACCGACCGGACCCAACCCAAATTAATTAAACTTACCCTGATCTAGACTACATTCAAGTGTTAGTGGGGGGGGTGTTCATTTGGTTTCCTCCTACAAATGTGGTTGTTTTCTTTATTTTTTCTTTCGGTGGGAACCTTCAATTCAACCACTTTGTTGTGGAGACAACAAACCAATTGGCTGAATGAAGGGGAGAACCAAAAACAATGCATCCATGAAGAAGCTCTCAGGTCTAACATACCATAATTGACTTGTTTTTGTTTGATAATGTGGTTGATAATGAGTTAGTAAAAACCTGGTGATAACTGTTGGCAGTTTTCGTTTTCTTTTTTTTTTTTTTTTTCCTTCTATTGAACCAAAAGGAAAAATATTGTGGGAAGGAAAGAAGAAAAAAAAAAGATGTCGAAAAAAATATGGCGTGTGTACACCACCAAAACACTCAGTGTTGTATTTTTGTACGTGGTTTGCTTTGTGTGTAGGACACATTGTTTTTATGTGGGATATTGTCACGTGATTTGTGAGGGTGTGCAGTGTGTGCGGTGTGTGTGGTTGGGTGGGATGGAACGTATATTTACCAGGTAACAAGATCGTCAGAAACCTCTTTTCCTACCTTGGTGGGGAAGGGGATGCACCAGTATGAGATATTCAACGATGCTTGATTTGAGTTCCCTCCTTATATGTTGGTTTTATTTTATGTGTAGACTACAATTTCCTAATATTTCCAAGGGTTGACACTTTTTTACAGAATTCTTGCACCCATTCTTATCAAAAAAAAAGAGATAAACTAATCTGTTCGCAAAGAAAGGAAAGATACATCTGATTGGACTCTTTCAGGTAAGGTACACTCTGAATCGACTATATGTTTCCACTAGGTATTCAAATATCATATTACGAATCGCCCCCACAACCATAACAGACAAGAGAAATATTGTCAAGAATGTGCAAAAATTCCAGATTGTCAGGTGTCGGTACTTCCGTCTTCAAATGATTGTAGATACGATGGCCGAGTGGTTAAGGCGAGGGATGCAGGTTCCCTTGGGCTCTGCCCGCGCAGGTTCGAACCCTGCTCGTGTCGATATTCGTCTTTTTTTTTATAGTTTTTTTTGGGCATTCTCCTTAGTATAGACAGATGTGTTTAAAGGGACGTTCACAAACGCACACATGTACTACCCAAGCATACAACCTGAGTATTGTAATGCACCACCACCCCCCTCAAGCATTGATGTTTCTTCACTTCCAGCCATCGTAAGATCTAGTTGGTATTTTTTTTTTTTTTCAGTTTGGTGTTTTTTTTTTTTCAGTCTCCCAAACAAACCAGGTTAGGCACATCTATAAAACGCCATTAGTGGATTTAGCTGGAACTGTCATTCCCAACAACAGCACTGGCATAACTGACAAAAGAGAATGAGGGATTTATACGAGGTGTTAGGAGTAGAGTCGACAGCGTCGAGCATAGAAATCAAAAAAGCCTATCGTAAACTCGCTTTAAAGCACCATCCCGATAAAGCATCGCATGAGGACCGAGAAGATGCCGAGGCTAAATTCAAGGAAATCTCATTTGCATACGAAATATTGATTGACGACCACCGGAGAGAGGAGTACGATCGATACGGATCCACTGATAATGGCTTTTCCTCTCACGGACACGAAGGCGCTGGTAATCCGTTTGAGCAGTTTTATGGCGGTGGGAATTACGAGTATGGACCCGATGATTTCTTCCATTTTTTCAACAACACCAACCGTGACGGACCCCGAAGGTCTCCCGAGTATACTGAGGATGCAGAAATCACCGTTGAAGTCACTCTAGAGGAATTATACACCGGAAAGACCATCAGAACCGCCTCATCGCGAAACATTATATGTCCATCATGTAAAGGCACGGGAGCCAAACCCTCGGCCATGCTGAAGCCATGCAAGAGCTGCAATGGTGAAGGGAAAACCAAGAAAATCAAACGGGTTGCGCCGGGATTTGTCACCCAGGAGTTTGTGGACTGCACCACCTGTAAAGGAGTGGGCAAAATCTACAGAAACAAGGACCGGTGCAAGCACTGCCACGGAGCTAGGCTAGTGGAGGAGAAGAAGATTTTGGAATTTGAAATCGAGAAAGGTGCCGCTAGTAGTGGCCGCATTACCAAGAAAGGCGAGTCTGACCAGGAGCCAGGCAAGAAAACCGGAGATGTTGTTCTTACCTATACCTGTAAAAACCACCAATCGTTTGAAAGAAAGGGCGATGACTTGTATACAGTATTCAGGATTCCTCTAGTTGATGCACTATCCGGGTTTTCCAAACTAGTGGCCAAGCACTTGGATGGCCGAGGGATTCTGATCACAACTCCACGAGGCAAAGTATTGAGGCCGGGTGATTTCTTCAAGCTACCTGGAGAGGGAATGCCCAAGAAGGAAACTAGTTCCTGGTTTACTTCTTCCACTGGAAAAGGCGACTTGTACATTAAGATCGAGATTGAGTTCCCCGCAGACAATTGGTATATGGAAAAGAATGATCTTGTCAAGCTTGGGAATATTCTTCCTTCGGAACTTCTGCGGAAGTCCAATGGACCCAACTGCGATATAACTGTACCGGAGTCCAATGTGGAGATATTCACCGATTTTCAGGTGATACAGTCTTCTGAACTACCTACTTATGAGGATGCCAAGCATAACCAGGGCCAAGGTGGTGATGAGTACGAATTTACAAGCAATGGCCAGAAAGGAGCACCTGAATGTAATCAGATGTGAGGAGATGTGAGGAGAGAATAGATCAGAATAGATGTGTAAATAAATACGTTTATTTTATGCTGTATATAGTGATGCCTCATCGTTTCCTTAAAATAGACACCACACCGGAACCTAATCTAAGAGATCATGTAACTCGTCTGGCGAGAGACCCAACTCGTCATTGTGATTAGCAATTTCCTCATCATGTATAGCACCCTCGTCATCATACAGAGCCACCTCCTGGCTCAGAATGGTGGCATTCCCATCGTCAAAGCTCAACTCAAGAGACACCATATCGGGAACACCAAAACTGCTCGCTCCACCAGAGAAAGAGCCAGGATTCTCATTTGAATCTTTCGACCAAGCCTTGGGTGTAGAGAAGAACTGCAAGTCGGACTCACTCAACGGCTCTATGGGGAACTGGGGCGTCTCTCTCCTGATGGTTGGTGTATATTCTATTTCTTCCTCCAACAATGCTGGGTTTGGTAAATGCCGAGAGTAGAACTTCTTTTGCGGGTCACCGAGGTTTAGGTATATATCCCTGCTTACGATATTATCTGCATGGAGTTTCCGGGTATTTTCCGAAACCGTATCTTGCAAATTACCAATCGTGGGTAAACGGACTGCTGGAGCTGACCGCACTAGCGAATCGGTGACAGCACCGCTTTCTGCAGCTTTCAATCTCTTCACTCGTGCAGACGATAAGTCTTCATGAATAGGAACTAGCAACGGCCGCTTGCTTCTTGTATTGGTATTCTGCAGTGGTTTCGGCTCGGGCGGAGTTATGTCGTCTCTTTGCACAGAAATAGGCGTAAACCCAAGCGAAGAATTAGACTTGGATAACGATGGTGGTTTGAACGACGCTTGGGGTAAAGGTCTACTGGCGTGTAATGAACTCTGCGATCTGTTTAACGTCAATGCATTTTGGTTCTTGCCGCCAAGTGGTACTCGTGCTGGTCTAGTATTTGTGGTTGGTTTAGCTTTGGCAGGAACGGTTACATTTTCGTTGTTTATACCTTTTCTTCGGATATTAGCAACGGAATTTTCTTGGTTGTTGATGTTATGTAGGTGGAGGTGGTTAGACATTGTATATGGTTTATAATCTATGGGTATCCTGTGGTTTATAGAGGAAATGGCTGGGGGGG